>PVIU01006929.1:0-96602 GCA_004026605.1 Ondatra zibethicus | reverse complement strand
TTCCTTGCTCATCTTCTCCCACCTTCTGCTCTTCGACTGGACCTTGGGAGCTCAGTCCATTGCTCTGATGTGAATGTGGGTCTCTGTCTCTATCTCCATCCATTGGATGAAATTTCTATGGTGATGATCAAGATATTCATCAATGTGACTATGGGACAAGGCTAGATCAGGCACCTTCTCCTCTGCTGCCCAAGTACCTAGCTGGGGACATCCCCGTGGACACCTGTGATCCCCTCTAGAGCCAAGATTTTTGCCAATACTAAAATGACTCCCTTAATGTAGATATCTTATTCCCTTCTCCAATATTCACCCTTCCTCCATCTCCACCCTCCCACTCCCCCAAGCTCTCCCCAGTCCATTCCTTCTCCCTTCTCTCTGTTCATCATAGATGAATTTGTTACAAGAAGACATAGAAACTGAAGTTAGATATATTGACAATACACAAAAAACTAATGGAAGCTGAGAAAAACTGGAGAGAGGAGAAATGGGCTTCTCCAAGGAAGAGCACATAAATTAGTTGCCTATTAGAAAATGATCATCCTTGAAAACAAACATAAATGTAGCATTATACTGACCAAGCAGGTTATTAATTAGAAATATGTATATATTTACGTATAGGCATATTGTAATGGATTAAGTAAAATGATGTGGATCCCAGAGTGTTTGCAGCAGGCAGTGGATCCCAAGACCATGCCTCAGGTCCCCAAAGTGGTGACAGGCAGTGGGCAGCAGGTCTTGAGAGCAGCCAGTCCCAGACATCGGCAGAGCAGTTACCCAAGTGGCTGCAGTGGGCCACGAGGGGCAGCGAGTCCCACATGGAGAGACAGATGAGCACACCCTGAGATCATGCTGCAGGTCTCCAAAGGCAGCTGGTCCTGGGCAGGGAGCCACATGGTGGGCGAGAAACAGAGACATTGATAGGCACTCCATGCAGAGTGAGGTTGAATATTTATTTAGTGGTTTATGGAAGGGAAGGGGAGTGGGCTAAGGAGAGCAGGTGGAAGAGCAGAGAGAAACAGAGAGAGAGAGAGAGAGAGAGAGAGAGAGAGAGAGAGAGAGAGAGAGGGAGAGGGGGGAGGGGAGAAGTGGGGAGAATGGAGCAAAGCAGAATCTGCCTCTTCAGGGGAGATACAGAAAAGAGAAGGGCCTCAGGCTGGAAGCTGAAGATCAGCTTGCCTTGGAGGACTGGGGAGGGAGTTGGCATGGCTTGTCTCTTAAAGAGACAGAGTAGACAATTATACATACACTAACAATTTTTGAAATGTAGGCCATAAATTTGGAGGAGTGTGGGAAGGAACATACGGTTGGGTTTACAGAGGGGAATGGGAAGGGAAAATGTATATTATAATCCAAAAAGTATAATTTTTAAACCAATAATTTTTTTTTAAAAAATGGGAAGAAGGGATTTTTAGACACCTTCCTGTAAGTAGAAAAAATATACAAATAGCTTCTTTATTGTTTTGATACTCATTCAATGTACATTATATTATAGCAAAACACTGGACAAGGAAGTGATTACAACTGAGGGAGGGATTACAAAAGACTTGTAACCTCTGAAATCAAAAATAATCAAACCCTATGAAGGACTATTTATTGAATATGCTTTTGAATTTTGGGGGACACAGCTTGTGCCTTAAGTCAAGTCTGGCCACTCATCTTTAATAATCCAATAAGAAGAGCCAAATTAAGAGCATAAAGAAGGAAAACGCTTATTTAAAAAGACTACATTGGAAAAAGACATTCTTCAAATTCATCTTAACTGTCCTGACAGAAGGAAGATCAAAGTTCAAATCAGTCTAAAAATTGGCATATCCAAGCACCTGTCAAACCATAGTCTACCTGCCCATGACCTATGTTCATCTGGATGTCAGTATCCACCAGTAGAATTATGTGAAATCTCTGCCAAGGAAGGTAAGTTCCCATTCTTGCTAACTTCATATCCTCCTCCAAGAATAGGATTACCTAGAAAAAATACTATTCTTTGTGCTCTATTGTTTTAACAGATTGACAGTAAGATTCAGAGATCCAATGTTTCTAGATTATCTTCAATTCTGCTATACTGATTCCATGTACATCGAGTAAATGAAGAGCTAGCCAGGAACTAGAGCCCTGGCTGAAGCTTCAGGCCATTTTAAAGATAGGTACTCTGGGATATGAGCCTAATGCATACACATCAATGTCATGGTCATTTATTAGAGGCTTCCTCTCACAAATAATACATGAACTCATTATTAAAATTGTCTATAATAGACATAGGCTTAAGTAGTTTCACTTAATAATGTCTTTTTTTACAATTGGTTCAGTATCTCAGTTTATTCCTTTTTCTCTATTTTCTAAATTAGCATAAAGGAATTATGTTTCATTCTGCAATTATGGAATTTTTCAAAGAACATTTGATGTAGTTGTTTTTATTCCAAAAGGATCAAAGACCTCAACATAAAACTAACAACAGTGAACCTCATAGAAGAGAAAGTGGAAAGTACACTTGAATGCATTGACATAGGCGACCACTTCCTAAATATAACCACAGTAGTACAGACATTGAGAGAAACAATTAATAAATGGGACCTCCTGAAACTGAGAAGCTTCTGTAAAGCAAAGGACAAGGTCAACAAGACAAAATGGCAACCTAAAGAATGGGCAATGATCTTCACCAACCCCACATTGGACAGAGGGATGACCTCCAAATTATACAAAGAACTCAAGAAATTGGTCATCAGAAAAACAAATAATCCATTAAAAAATGGGGTACAGATGTATTAATATTTTAAAATTATTTATTTTTATGTTTTTATTTTATTTATATGGATGTGCATATGTCTTTCTGTATGCCATGGGTATAGTAGTCATACACCCAAGATATTAGTGAGCCTCCTAATCTGATCTCTTGCCCCACCCCATCTTATGGGGTCTTATCTTGTTGCAGGCTGTTATTGATCATACTGGGGGCCAATTTCTAGTGTTTTGGAAAAGCAGCCAGTTCTATTAAATTCTGATACATATCACTGGATATAAATAGCAGAATCTTCATCTATCAATATGTGATGACATATATATATATATATATATATATATATATATATATATATATATATATATATATATGAATGGATATACATATATGAATACATATTCCATTTTCTCTAACTAGCATATCTAACTGAATTACATGGTTTTGTAGTCTCTAGAGGAAATGGTCACTCCTATTCTGCTTTTTCTGTGAAAAAAAAACTGAATAATGTATCTAGCCATTAATATTGATTTTGTTACGAGTAGTTTAAAAAAAGACCATAGTTAATAAATATATTACTTGTCTTATTTTAAATTCAACCACTGCTAGTTCATAGTTCAGATTATAATGCTGTATGTTTTAGAATTCTTTATTTGTTTAAGATAATTCATTTGTTATTTTACATGTTTGTATTGTTGTGTACATATATTTGCATTGTTAAAAAGATATCTGTGGTACAACTTATTGATTCCTGATGGGGAATAGCCTCAATAAAAATACCTTTCTCTAGGGAAGAGGCATGGGAATTTAGGAATATACTAAAGAATATGAAGACAGGAATAAAAATAATAAAACAGAGAAATATATAGGATAGTATCAGGAGGGAATTCCAGTGAATACTGAAATTTTGTCCACATTTAATTTCCAACTGCTTAAAGTACCCCTGATCCCAAAAGGTAGGAGTAAGATGAAAGACTGCATTAACAGGATACAAGGAAATGAACATACCAACTGAAAGTAGTGGGCTACATTCACAGTTAAACATTCTGTTGCTAGAACAGAACAAGTCACACTTATGCCCTAGACCAAAACATTCTGTAGGCAAATCACTCCCTGTGCGGGATCCCAATCTATCTCCATAAAGGGAGCTGGAACTTAATTGGATCCTTAGACTCTTGTTTGGAACATTCTACTTCTCTATTTCTGGCACACAAGTTCTGGTAATTACCTGTAGACAATAACCTTGAGAAAGCAGAATTCTCTGACCAATACCTACTTGGAATCTTTGTTTGAGGTAGAAGCACGATAACCTTGAAGGTATTAGAGGAAATTTCCAACTCTCTGACCTTTGATCAATGTGGAAACAGGTTTACATTTTCAGGCCTCCACAGGAGCCAAATAAATTATATTAAAGCAAATAGTAAGGACAAAGGAAATACAACTATGATTCTCTTATTATGCCATAAAGTACATAGGCAATGTCTCCACACATCCATACTTTAAAATTAAACTTCCAACTGGACATTTTTTTCTCTAGCAAACTTACCCATGAAAGAGCTGTTAAATGTAAAAGCACAATAGTTGTCTAGGCAATTCAATCAATTCTACATTCAGATTCAAATGTTACTGCAGCTTAAGTCCTCAGCTTGGTACGTGAATGAATAAAATAAGTTGGATTATGACAATCGTTATTCCAACTTCCTTTAAAGGCACAAGAGACTATTGCTAATCAACTGGGATAAAATTCTAAGTATGATACAAGCAATGGGAACAGGTGAGAGTCAATTCAGTTCCTGGATTTGCAGGAAAGATAGAATAGAAAACATGATTGATATTTATACACTCAATGCCTTTCTCATCAAGCAAATGTGATTGATCTTTACTTACTTTGATAGGCTTTACATCATTAGCAGTTCTCTGTGTAATAGAGTTCTTATTTGTAATGGTTATATTTTTAGTGTATTATTTCTTTCAATGTACTTCTAGTTAGTTAGGACAATTTAGATGGGAATTTGTTGCTCAAAGACTGTTGACAGATGAGTATAGCATACATAAATATAACTAGTCTTCTGCTTATGAATAATAAGTAAAATAAAATCACACAGGAAGGGTTGGGGAAAACAGCAATGATCCATATGGAGTTTCTAAAACAATGCAATGTAATAGAGCCTACAAAGTCCATGGGAATTTCCTTCATTTATATTTGCAAAATGGTTTAGGTAATGAGCCATTTATCCAACAGATAGTTGCTGAGACCAGACAACTATGTCATAATTAATCAGTGAGTGTCTCTCTCTAGGTGATCACATGTTAGAAAAATTTGTTTGTCTGAAGATCATGTTAGTATTTATTATGGATATTTTATTTGTTTTAGCCAGCAAAAAAAGTATACATAAGTATATGTCTTAACATACATACATTTCATATGTGTCTGTGTGTGGTGTGAGTGCATGTATTTTCTGTTTTGTTTTGCTGCTTAATTTTATACAGATTTAAGATCAAGGAAAAATGTTATTTGGAGTCTGTACTGGGATGTGTGAGACAGGTTACATTATAAATGGAAGATTCCAATTGCTTTTTGGTTGGTAATTTTCCTATGAATTCCCTGTGCATGAGTGCTACACTTCGCTGAAACCTGACCTTCTAAACGAGTGTGTTTCCTTCTTGTTTATTGCCCTATTTAAAATCAAAAGAGAGCAACATAAAATTATCTCTGAAAGAATATTTTAATGCTAAGAAGAAAAATATCTCATTTTTACTTTGTGCATTTATACTAAATAAACCATAAAATTCAAATACCTGCAGACAGAAATACTGTTTAATTTAATCATTTCATTTCCCTAGGCTTGTCCCCACTCTCCTTGTACAGTTTATGTGCATTTTTTCTAGTTGGATAAGTCAAAGTATTACATTAATATTACTTGTTTTAAAAATGATATGTATTTCCTTTTTAATCAAACTTCATACAGTTTTACATGTTTAAAATGAAAAAAAAAAGAATTGCCAGCAATAAACAGTATCTTTGTAAAATTTAATTTTCTAATGTTAATCCTTTGAAATAGCTTTTCCTAAGTCAAATAAGCAATTTGCTTTTTGTGTGATTTTTAAAAGGAAAAAAATAAATCCATTATTTTCTAAGTAAGAATACAGTATTTTCATTTATTTGTGACTTATCTACAGCTGGCTGGTCTCCAACTCACAAACATTCACCTGTCTCTGCCTCCAAATACAAGGATTAAAGGTGTAGGCCATCACACCCTACAAGAATATTTTATAATCTATATGAGTGTCAATTTGAAAATATTTATTTTACTGACATATGAATTTTACCGTGAGTGCCATTTAATGAATCACATCATCAAAATCCAAATAACAGAATGTCCTGGCTGTTTACAGCAGATTTTGTGGGTTTTCTTTGAATCCAAGCATCATTTAACTCTGTAAGACAACAGACGTTTGCTTCTCATATTAGCCTGCTATTTAGAGACCTAAGCATTTGCATTTTTAGAATAGTGTGTGACTTTAGGTTATGATTACTCGTGTATATTTATCTATAATCATCTCAGATTGCTCTGGGCTTATCTGTGTTGTGAGTTAAATCACATTGGACAGTTGGAAAATTGTTACCTTTGAGGACATGGCGTGTGGAAGGGTACACTGGGAGCAAACTGTTACTTACATTTCAGCGGATGCCATTTGCAACTTCTATGAACTGCAAAGTGGTGAGGATACCATATGTCCTGTTGGTCAGTGTGTCTTAACACAGCTTTCATGCAGCTGCTAGCAAATGAGACGAATGCCACAGATTACTGTCAAATTTGTCTCACCAAGTTCACTAAAATAACAGAAAATTACTACACTGCAGTTTTCATAATACATAACATTTAAACTAAATTGAGTTATAATTTACCACCCATGTTTTTACCAATATAAAATAAATATGGAGATGGAGTTTTCATTTAAGTGTGTAGCCTCTCATTTTTACTTAAATTTTGCATCTCATCCAGCACAAATATCTTCCTAGAAACCTATCAAAGCTTATAATTATTATCAGTTCACCCATTACTTTTCCTTTGCATGTTATTATTACTGTACTTTAGAGGTAAAATGTTCTATATTCTTTAACCTAAAACATATATGTATTCAGCTTTCTTCATGAATTTATATTTATTATTGACTTTTTAGTTGACTTGTGCCAATCTTGTCTGCTGGACCTGAAATCTAATTAGACTACAGTCTAATGCAATAGGCACCTGACTTAAGTTTCAGTGTACTTTTATACATGAATGAAACAAAGTGAGCAAGAATCTAAGGAAGATTATCTGAGTTTAGAAAAATGTGATCAGAAAAATATGATCAAAAAAGACATGTAAATAAAAGTCAATAAGTACAAACTAATAGTAACAAATAAACTTTCCCCAGAACTATCTCAGGACATAGCAATTGAAAAACAATTGCCCGACACATAATACAGATTATATCTGGGAAAGCATTAAAGTCAGGCAGATTCAGATTCCAGATTCAGAGTACACTGAGCAGATTGGATACTATAGCTAGTTCTATAGATGTCTAGTTCTGACATCTAACAAGAATAAATGTATCGTATAATAGTATGTAAGTGTTTAACACAGGAGTCATGAAATCACATCCAAGAACAAGCTAGGGAACAAAATTCACCAGAGGTAGAAGGCCCTCTGCCCTTTCTCCTGAAGCCTTTCTCACAGTTTTACGAGGCATTGTTCACTATGGATCATTCATTTGACTATGTTCTAATGATTTATTATAACTTTTCTATGATTTTTCTAGTTCTGTGTGTAATTATATAATTACCTATCAATTCTCCAAATAAAAATCTAATAATATTCCATAAAAAACATTTTATCATTAACCTAAAAAAGCAATATGTTCTCTGGTCTGACTCCTTTCAAATATGTATAGCCACTACTCATTTTCAAAACTCTACTAACATCTGTGAGAACATAATATGTTTATACTCTGGAATGCCTGTGGTGTGACGTCACCATTGTTTAGACTCTGGAATGTCTGTGGTGTGACACCATTGTTTATACTCTGGAATGTTTGTGGTGTGACTTCACCATTGTTTATACTCTGGAATGTCTGTGGTGTGATGGCACCATTGCAAAGCTCAGCCTTTTCTAACCTACTAGCATTTTCTTTGTTCACATTATTTCTTTTCTGGCCCTGTTCCATAGAATACTTTTGCTTTATTGTTTTGATTCTTTATTGTATTACCTTTGATGTTTTTCTTTTTTATTATCTATATTATTTTATTTTTTCATTTTTTTCATTCAAAAATTTATACTTCCTCCCCTTCTCCCAGTCCCCTCCCACTCCCCCCTACCCTTCCTCCCTCCCCCTACTTCCTTAAGAGAGGGCTTGGTACCCTGCCCTGTGGGAAGTCCAAGGCCCTCCCCCCTCCATTCCAGCCTAAGAAGCTGTGCATCCAAATCGACTAGGTTCACAAAAGATAATACATGCAGAAGAGACAGGTCCTAGGGCCATTATTGATGGCTTCCAAGTTTGCCCCCATTGGCAGCCACATTCAGAGAGTCCAGTTTGATCATATGCTCATTCAGTCCTGATCCAGCTGGATTTGGTGAGCTCCCATTAGATCAGGCACACTGTCTCAGTGGGTGAACCAGCCTCTCCCAGTCCCGATTTCCTTGCTCATCTTCTCCCTCCTTCTACTCTTCGACTGGACCTTGGGAGCTCAGTCCATTGCTTTGATGTGAATGTGGGTCTCTGTCTCTATCACCATCCATCGGACGAAATTTCTATGGTAGTGATCAAGATATTCATCAATGTGACTATGGGACAATGATAGTTCTGACACCCTCTCCTCTGCTGCCCAAGGACCTAGCTGGGGACATCCCTGTGGACACCTGTGATCCCCTCTAGAGCCAAGTATCTTGCCAATCCTAAAATGACTCCCTTAATGTAGATATCTTATTCCCTTCTCCAATATCCACCTTTTCTCCATCTCCACCCTCCCACTCCCCCAAGCTCTCGCAGTCCTTCCCTTTTCCCTTCTCCTTACCCCTCTCCCCTTCCTCCACCCCCTCACTCCTACCCCAACCCTATCTCCACCCCATTCTTCCAGCTTTTGCCTGGCGATCTTGTTTGCTTCCAATTTCCAGGAGGATCTATATATGTTTTTCTTAGGGTTCACCTTACTATTTGGCTTCTCTAGGCTTGTGAGCTAGAAGCTTAATGTTCTTTGTTTATGGCTAGGGTCCACTAATAAGTGAGTACAAACCATAATCGTCTTTTTGGGTTTGGGTTACCTCACTCAGGATAGCATTTTCTATTTCCATCCATTTGCATGCAAAATTCAAGATGTCATTGTTTTTTACCACTGAGTAGTATTCTAATGTGTATAAATTCCACACTTTCTGATCCATTCTTCCATTGAGGGGCACCTAGGTTGTTTCCAGGTTCTGCTATTACAAATAATGCTGCTATGAACATAGTTGCACAAATGCTTTTGTAGTATGATTGGGCTTCTCTTGGGTATATTTCCGAGAGTGGTGTTGCTGGATCCTGACGTAGGGTGATTCCCAATTTCCTGAGAAACCGCCACACTGATTTCCAAAGTGGTTGCACAAGTTTGCATTCCCACCAGCAATGGATGAGTGTTCCCCTTACTCCACATCCTCTCCAGTATAGGCTATCATTGGTGTATTTGATTTTAGTCATTCTGACAAGTGTAAGATGGTATCTTAAAGTTGTTTTGATTTTCATTTCCCTGATGGCTAAGGAAGTTGAACATGACCTTAAGTATCTTTTGGCCATTTGAACTTCTTCTGCTGAGAATTCTCTGTTCAGTTTAGTACCCCATTTTTTAATTGGGTTAATTGGAGTTTTAATGTCTAGTTTCTTGATTTCTTTATATATTGTGGAGATCAGACCTTTGTCTGATGTGGGGTTGGTGAAGATCTTCTCCCATTCAGTAGGATGCCTTTTTGTCTTAATGACAAAATAGTTTGGAAGACACACTATTTTTCCTATAAAGTGTTTCTTTTTTGTTATAAATTATTTTATTGTTTTCATATTATTTTATTTTTTTCATTCAAAAATTTACACTTCCTAATCTTCTCCCAGTCCCCTCCTGGTAATGCTCCCCATTACCTCTCCTCCCTCCCCCTGCTTCCTTAAAAGAGGGCACGGTACTCAGCCCTGTGGAAAGTCCAAGGCCCTCCCCACTCCACCCCGGCCTAGGAAGGTGTGCATCCAAATAGACTAGGTTCCCAAAAAGATAATACATGCAGAAGAGACAGGTCCTAGTGCCATTATTGATGGCTTCCAAATTTGCCCCCATTGGCAGCCACATTCAGAGAGTCCAGTTTGATCATATGCTCGTTCAGTCCTGATCCAGCTGGATTTGGTGAGCTCCCATTAGATCAGGCACCCTGTCTCAGTGGGTGGACCAGCCCTTCACGGTCCCAACTTCCTTGCTTATCTTCTCCCACCTTCTGCTCTTCGACTGGACCTTAGGAGCTCAGTCCATTGCTTTTCTAACTTGAAGGCTTAAGACACATTTGTCTTGTTTTTTAGTCCTTTTTATGTTTTTCACAGCCTTCCCACATACAATTGATGAGGTAATATGTATTTTAAATCTCATGGCCTAATAGCAACACTGATAGAATACAGAAATAAGAATCTTGATAAATGTCAAGTAAGATTAATTAGTAGAAAATGCAAGGGTATGCATAATTTTCTAAATTTTAAAAGTTTAATTCATAGATAAGCAGCTAGTACAAGCTGGTTTATTATCCAAAGCAGAGCCTCATTTCCTAACTCCAAATCTGTTTTCAAGAAGCAATAATTTTGAAGGGAGGTACTGACCCTCAATCCATGTACTTGTGGGGCATAGTCTCGTTGTTCTTGGAGCTTGAGGTCAATATGGTTCACAGAGTGAGTTTAAGGATAGTTGGGGCTACACAGAAAACCCCTGCATTGGAGGATATGAAGAAGAAGAAGAAGAAGAAGAAGAAGAAGAAGAAGAAGAAGAAGAAGAAGAAGAAGAAGAAGAAGAAGAAGAAAGAGGAGGAGGAGGAGGAGGAGGAAGAGGAGGAGATGATGATGGTGGTGATGATGATGATGATGGTGATGATGATGTTGTGGGAAAACATTCAGCCAATAGCCTTTTAGATAATAACCCATTAGGGCAAGATATGAAGTACTACAAGCACAGACAAGAAGTGTGCTCATCCTTTTTCCCCTTTGCTTTGTTGATGATCAGAGCTCAGTTCATAACCCCAGTGCCCACAGAGCAGAAGAATGCAGTGACTTCCTATTGCAAGTGATCCCCAATAAACACTTGTTATTCTTTATTACAAGTTCTTGTGGACCTCATTTAATTATGCCAGAAGAGGAGGAGGTGGAAGAGGAGGAATAGTTTCATTTTGCATATTTTCCTTTATTTTCTAGTTCTATAGCTTTCAAACATACATATATCATAAAATGTATTATATGTGTTCACATTAGATATTAGCAAATTCTTGCAACGTGATTCAGTCATGACTTCTCAAAGTCTTTATTCCCTTGTTTCTTCCACTGAAGTTTCACTATATTCTATCA
This sequence comes from Ondatra zibethicus, assembly GCA_004026605.1. NCBI lineage: Eukaryota > Metazoa > Chordata > Mammalia > Rodentia > Cricetidae > Ondatra > Ondatra zibethicus. The sequence continues at coordinate 85,270 of PVIU01006929.1, read as the reverse complement.
GGATGAAACTCAATAGTCAACTATCAAAAAATTTTAAAGAGAAAATTAGAAATCTACAAATAGCTTCCATTAAGAAAATGCTAAGACTGCGTTTTTCTCTAATATTTTTATTTACAGAGTATAAGCTAAAGAAACAAAGTGTCATCATTAATAATAGTCAATATTCTAGTAAATATCAGAAATACTATAATGAAGAACTCAGACCAAACTTCAAAACAGAAGAGGTTCTATTAGCTTCTTTTGTAGCAAAAAAAAAAAAAAGAAGAGGTTCTAGAATAAATATGAAGCAGTTTCTTAAGTTCAATATCATTCACAGTGGTTATTTAAAAATGCATAAATTCACTCATGCATGGAGGTGCAAACCATTAATCTAAGCACCAGGAAAACAAAGGCAGGTAGATCTCTGTTTGAGTTCAAGTTTGATTTACAAAGCTAGTACCAGGCCATTTAGGGCTACATAGTAAGACCCTGTCTCAAAAGGAGTCCAAAGCAATACATTCATTTCTGTACTTCTGAAACAATTATTTTATTCAGGAATATTGTGATCAAGCCATTACTAACTTTAATAATAATAATTACAAATATTGATAAAAGTAAATAAAGACAAAATAGTTTGGAAGACATACTATTTCTCCTATAAAGTGTTTCTTTAAATTTATAAATTATGAGAGTTGTTTAGAAAAAAATAACAAGATTTTTCAAGGGAAGTACAGTTTTACAAGTGTTCAGAATTGTGCAGATGTCAAGTTCCTTGTCCATCAATGTCTGGACTTCAAAAATGTCAGGCTTCCTATGATTTTTATAACAGTTCAACATAGATGTTGTGGTGTAAAGGGAAATGTTTCCCATAGCATCATATGTTTGAACACATGGTCGCCATTTAGTGACACAGTTTAAGAAAGTTATAGAATCTTTAGTGTGGATTATTTTGCAGCATGCATATAATGGGCTTTTCCACAGTATGCAGCTGGGGGAACTCTTTCTTTAGACATTTGTATACACTCATGGGAGTAATCCCTAGACCTGCCCAAGGGGTAGAGTAGGCAAGGCATTTCCTTCCCCTGCATTAGTAAAGAAACTTAGTGAGTTCAAGAGTATTTTGAAAACAGTCATACTCTTCCTTGAGACATTCAGTTCCCCATTTATATCTTGTGATAGAAATAGGAAATCCTCTGTATGTATTTTTATGACTTGAACTCCAAACTGACAAAAGCAAATCTCCACAGAAGGTCAGAAAAGGTACTCTTGTGCAGCACAGCTGTGACTCCCCTATTTCTGCTGAATCTAGCATTAGACTTTAGTCTCTCAGCAAACCACTGAGGAATAGTGAAATGACCTTATGAAGGAATTACATCCCTGGATATGGGATTGGGGGTTTAGAGTTTTGCCAACTTTCAGTTGATTTTGTCTACTCCCTATAGAAAAAAAAAAGCCTCACCTTCCTTCTCTGACAACCTGGAACAATATCTCCCTTATGATTATGTAAATAGAATGCTCTGGAAAATTTTTAAAATAGATTCTTCTGAAAGTTGCATTTAATTGTGACATTTTTTATCATAGCAATAGTTAGAACTCAGTTGTATATAAAACTTTTGCATATAAACATGTATGTACAGGCATATAAAAGAAATCATTTTTTAAAAAATAACTTTTTTTCACTTGGACATATGATGCTAGAGAGATGGAGGAACAACTAAAGTTCTCATTAAAGATGCATGGGGATTAAATTCATATCCCAAAGACCCCATTTAAAAGTCAGGTATAACTATAAATTCAATTTGGAGAAAGTAGAGAAAGAAAAATCCCATATTTGCTATCTAGCCAGTCTAGACAGAGAGGTGAAGTATGGGTTCAAATGGAATCCCTGTGTTACAATAAAGAAATAAACAAACAAAAACTAAATAAATAATATGTGGTTTGATGGAAGAAGACAATGTAGACCACTGCCCTGCAATATATGTGCAAAGTGTGTAACTCACATGAAAATGTACACACACATGCACACACCCACATACACACAGAGAGCAACTAATACTATACAAATTTGAAAATAACTACAATATTTTATCTAAATTTGAGAACTACAATAAGGTGGGAAAATGAACCCTGCTGTATTACCTATGGTAAGATCAAATATCTTTAGTATGTCTAAAAATTCATATTACTATGAAATCAATATGAGGAAGGAAAAAATCCTTAAATACAAAGTGGACTTTTGTATACATAAAGTTACATGGCTTGAATCAGCCTAGTTTGCACTTTTCTTTCAATCAAGGACCACAGAACTTCTCAGCTGTACTATTTATTATTGGCCATCAATGCAAACCTTCCTTCAGTGACTTTAACTATGGTATGCAGGCAGTTTCCCATGACAAGTCATACAATGTATACAAGCTAATTTTCTTTAAATCTAGTAAATCAGTTGTCACTTTATAAACTGATCAATGTTTTAAGGAGGTAAAAGTAATTATGGATGACCTATTCAACAAACATTAAACCTATACTCCATTTGGAAAAAAGATATAAGATATTACAAGAGGACCATACAGTGATGCTTTTTATACCTCACTTAGATCTCCTTTTCATTATACAGATGGGGGACCAGTAGGGACTTGAAATGGATAACTTGGTGGAACAACATTAGAAATTCAATGCATTACATACAAATTCAATGAAATCTATTTTTGAATATACAGTTTTTGTTGTTTTACTTGGTGTTGACAGAGAGGAAGAAGGAAAATAAAGTTAAGTGGGGAGAGGGACAGAAAGGATCTTGAGGAATTCACAGAGGAAGAGGAATGTAATAAAAATATGTAATATTGAAAACATTCATTTGTATACACAATACTTTTATTTTTAATACTTTCTATAAAAATTTCATTCAAGATATGATTATATCTTATCTTGTCTCTTTCTTTACATTCTTAAACGATGATTAAGATATTTGGATCTTTGACTTTATTTTCAACACTATTGTATCAAGCTATGGATGCACTTATCAATATCTAACAAATTTTATGAAGTGAACACACACTGTCTGAAAAAAATTTCAGTAATTTTATATTTAGTGTTTCAAATTTTTTTCAAAGGATAAATAATAGTAGACCTGTGATAGAATGAATACAATAGAAAAAATGTGGTGCAGGAGAATTGTCTATAGTCTGTCAATTATGTTTTAAAAAAACACTGATTGGCCAGTAGCCAGGAAGGAAGTATAGACAGGACAACGAGACAGGAAGTAGAGGTGGGACAATGAGAACAGGAGTATTCTGGGAAGAAAGAAGCTCTTTTTGCAGTCCTGTCCAATCACCAAAATAGGAGGATGTGACCTGCCTTGCCAAAAAAGGTACTGAGCCATGTGGCTAACATAGATAAGAATAATGTGTTAATATAAGTTACAATAGTTAATACAAAGCCTGTGCTAATATGCCGAACAGTTTATAAATTATGGAGAACTCTGTGTGACTTTCTTTGGAACCTAATGACTGGGAACTAGGCAGGACAGAAACCCCAATGAGCAGGCACTCATGTTACAGAATGGTGCCCATGTGGATAACTGCATCCACATAAAGCCTGAGACAGCTTGGGAAGTAATTCTAGAAAAAAAATGGTAGCATTATGCATGGTTTCTTGATAGCAGAAATTTCTCCAGTCTGCTCTGCTTTCTAGAGGCAAGCAAGTGCTCTCATCTAAGAAAGGCTTCCTGACTCAGCTTTAGATGTAAGCTCTTTTAAGAGGTCCTGCCAAGAAACATTTAAATGGTGTTGATAAAAGCTGACAACATGCTTTTTGGTTTTCAGCAATAGCAGGAAAAAAGCTGTGCCATTTTAAAATGCTGGCTTTCTGGGCCATCCTGCCAGGGCAAACTCTGACTCTTTCAGGAGGGGGTCCAACTATGGAGCATTTGAGTGTGGTTTGTGAGCACACTGCTGCAGCTTGCTTGCTGGCAGGGACATTGAAATACTGTAGAGTTGTGGCAATAAATGCGGCTACAGCCATGAGGTTGAAATCTCAGAAAGCTAAGAAATGGGCTGGATCTAGCCATCAAAGCTACAGCTTTAATCCTACTCATATTGCTTAGTAAATTAAAGACTCATGTGGTCAGAAAAAGAGAGAGAGATACAGTAAAGATAGATTCAAAGATAAAAAAAAACTCTAAATGGTTTACTGTGTGTTTAAAAATATATGCAGGATTGGGAGAGAAAAGAAAAAGATTAAAGTCCTTAAAATAAAAAAGAAAGAAATAGTTGGGTGTGGTGGTACAAACCTTTAATCCCAGTATCTGGGAGGCAGAGGCAGACAGATCTCTGTGAGTTCAAGGTGTGGTAACACACACCTTTAATCCCAACACTGGGAAGGCAGAGACAGGTGGATCTCTGTTAGTTCAAGGACAGCCTGATCTACAGAGTGAATTCCAGGACAAAAATATACAGAAACCCTGTCTCAAAAGGCCAAAAATTAAAAATAAATAAAATAGAGTTTAAAATAAAGCTGCATAAAGATGGAAAACACAGAGAGTCTGGATACTCTATGTTATTATGCTCTCCTTGACTTGTTTGAATGGTGAGGAAGGAGAAACAGCTGCTAAAAGATATTTGCTTATAATGCTGCTAAACTAATCCAATTTGACTTCAAAATTGAAGTCAAAAGGTATGGTACTTTGGAGAAGAGATTTTGCTTTTGTTTCCACAGGAAATGAGAGGCTGTGGATTCATTCAGAGTTAAGAAAAATCAGGTTTGATCAAGGAAGACCACCTGAGAAATCTCCGGTAGGAACAGATGGCTCGGATGTCTGAGATCTAAATCCAGAACAGATTCAAAACTGCTGCCTGAGATGATCAAGACACACAGGATACTCCAGTAAGGACTTGATCATAATTCAAAATTTTCTTTAGGTATCCATAAGATTATCAGCACCCCCAACCAGAAGGAAGTAGCCTGGAATACTACACCCACATTCCCAAAAAATGAACTATGGATATTTTCCTTTGTTTAAAAAAAAAAGAGGAGAATTTTCCATATTTTGTCAATTATGTTTTAAATAAATGATGACTGGCTAGTAGCCAGTGAGGAAGTATAGGTGGGACAACCAGACAGGAAGTAGATGTGGGTCAATGAGAACAGGAGTATTCTGGGAAGAAGGAAGCTCTTTCCACAGTCCTGTCCAGACACCAAAGAAGCAGAGTGTGACCTCCCCTGCCGAAAAAGGTACTGAGCCATGTGGCTAACATAGATAAGAATAATGGGTTAATATAAGTTACAATAGTTAATACAAAGCCTGAGATAATGTGCTGAACAGTTTATAACTTATGGAAAACTCTGCATGATTTTCTTTGGGACCTAATGACTGTGGAAACTGGGCAGAACAGAAAGCCCAACGAGCAGGCCCTCATGTTACAAAAGTGTAATATTTCACAGAAACATATAACATCCTTTCTTATTTAGATTTGAATTTTCAAGTGAAAATGGATTGATACAATATATAATTTGAGACCTTTTTTTTTGGTTTTTGGAGACAGGGTTTCTCTGCATAGCTTTATAGCCTGTCCTGGAACTCACCATAGTTCCAGTAGTAGATCAGGATGGCCTCCAGCTTACCGATAACCATAAGTCTCTAATTCAGAGTGCTGGGATTAAAACAGACATACTTTTTAATAACTGACTCTTTATTAGTTTTAATAAGATGTGTGTAATTATGAAACTGGTGAGAATGGATCAGCTGAATGAAAACAGTAAAAAAGTCTGATTAACAGAAAAGTTGTTCCTAGGTATTAAAAGAGAATGGATTACCTGATTTTCTGGCATAGCAGCCATGTTATTTGCAATGATTTAATTAGCTGTTTTTATATTAAAACCTCCTGGAATATTGAAGATTTTAAGCTTCTAATGATTTAGAGGTTTTATACCAAGGAATCCTAGTTCTATATCATGATTTTTTATATGCATATTTCCATGTAAAAACTTTAAAAGGAATGCAAGAATATTGTGAACTAGAATGTATGGGTACATGAATTTAAAATAATTATAATGGTGTTTCAAAAAATAGATGAATATTTCCTCAGCAAAGATGGCATGATTTGTATTATAAATCTTTTTTAACCTCATAGCTGATTTTATGCAATTTACAATAACAGAAATTAGGGATATAAATCCTAATGTAAGCCGTCAATTTTTAAAGAGTAAAGTAGGATTCTTGAAGCACAGTGTGTGTGGGATGATATCTCTCTCCACCCAAATAAGGACAGAAGAAAATTGTTAATAGAAACCCATGACTGTCTCACTTAATATTCAGGTACATGTGTATGGAGACGCTACTGCAGGTTAAAACAACATGCCCTCAGGAGCAAGATTTCTGTGATAATGTAACTTTTTAACATTCTTGATTCACCCATGTTCAAATTCAAATGAGGACTATAGTGTAAATTTCAGATTGATAAATGTGTTTTTTCATTAAGATCATATTTTAACAATGTATTTTTTATATATTCATGGTTAAATTATTTCTCACAGTCACAAAATAATTCATATACAAATAGAAATGTAGTAAAAATATCAAATAGGAAACATCCCAGAAGGAGAATTGATGGAGATGTAATTATGACAAGTATCAATTTTTGGACTAAAGAAAAAGTGAAATAATGGTGTAATTGAACTAAATGTCCATGAAAAGTGATTTTTATGTTGGAAAATACTTCTCTGAGTTTTCTTGGCATGGTTTCAAATTAACCACCTGACTTTTTTGATTTACACATTGGATCCATTGCTGTGTGTATGTGTGTGTATGTGTGTGTAGACTCACCTGTGTATGCCAACATGGAGGTGACAGTAGTAAATTGAGTGCCTTCATCTATTACTCTCCAACTTAATGTCTCAGAGAACATCTATATCTGAGTCCAAAGCTTTTGTTACAACTAAACTGGTTATCCAGTGTGTCTCAAGATTCACCTGTCTCCATCTTCCAAGTGGTAGAATTTCAGATACCTGCTGTAGCATACAATTTTTGCATTCATATGGAAGATCAGGCTTAAGTAACTCAAACTGCAACTATACACTTTATCATCATTGGGCCTCTCCCCAATGCTTAATTATAAAAAAACCCCACCACATTAAGTAACAAGATAATTTTGTCATAAAACATTATACAAACATAATAGACATATTAAGAACTCTATATTAATTTCCAAAGAATTTGCTTTCTGGATTTTGGTTACATGCAAGATAAGAAACTACATTTTTACTTTATATATGTTAACTTTGTTTTATTTCTACCAGCTTCTTTGGTTTGCTCTTTTCTAATCATGCTTTCAAAATTACTTGCTAGCTTATTTCCAGATTATTGTTTTCTTTGGTACACATGTACAGAATGTGTGTGACTTCTCCTCTTATTGCATGAGATGGTACTTTATATCAACAAGACTCATCACTTTTATTTAGCATCCTGATCATTTAAAGTCATCTTTGCAAGCTTTTCATTTTCTAATCCCCTTACTGTTGATTCTACTCAGTAAAATCAGGTCACACTCAGAACTAGTTTTAAAGTATTCCAAATAACTGCTTTTATGAGATTCTTTGAGACTACAAAACTATTTTTTGCTTTTCCTTAAATATTTTGTGCTTTAAGAGCCTATATAGATATTTCTATGTTTTTTTAACAGAGGAGAGGATTCAGGAATTCTCCTAATTTTATGATTATAAGATTTTAAAAAAAAGCAAGGATAGTAAAAATTGGCATAACTGTACCCACCTGAGCTTATAATCTTACACTACAACTCTCAATGGCAAACAACAAGAGAGCTTGAGAGAGTATCAGCCACCTCTAACACTAAGCTCTGAAGAGAATTTTAAATGTAATATTATAATGTAATATTTTAAAATTTTAAAATTTAAAACAACTTAAAAGCATGGCCTGTGTCCAGGCTTTGCTGGAAATTAGGGATTGAACACCTCTTCTCAGGCACCATGGCCAAGCGGCAGAGGGAGCATGGCTCCCCCACCTTTTGCATGGCCTAGCTTCAGCTACAAGCTGACAGCCAAGATGCAAAATAGTAGCCTCATGAATCTGCAGCTTCAGGACAGTCAAGTATCTGTAAAAATGAAAATAATCAGGTTAAATATGCTTCCTTTATTACATTTATACATTTTTTGTTTCTTTGTCAAAAATTTGGTGTTTGTAGGTATGAGGATTGATATCCAGGTCTTTGATATTACCTCCATTGATCCTTTTATCTTTTTAAAATCCAATATCAAGCTGTTTTCATACTGTAGATTTGTAATGGGTTTTGAAGTCAAGGATTGTGATGCATTCAGAAGTTCCTATATTGCACAGGATTGTTTTGGCAATACTGAGTTTCCGATTTTTTTCCATATGACGTTGAATATTCTTTCAAGGTCTGTAAAGAATTTTGATATGATTTTGCATTAAATATGTAGATTGCTTTTGGTAAGATTTTCATTTTATTATGTTAATTTACCTACTCAAGAGCATGGGAGATTCTAAGATATTTTATGATATTTACAGCTATTGTGAAGTATGATGTTTCTTTGATTTCTTTCTCAGCCCATTTGTCATCTGTGTAGAAGAGGTGCGTTTAGGTTGTTTCCAGATTCTAGCTAAGACAAATAATTCTGCTATAAACATAGTTGAGCATAGGTCCTTGTGGTATGATTGAGTATCTTTTGTATATGTACCTAAAAGTAGTATTGCTGAGTCTTGAGGTAGATTGTTGCCTAATTTTCTGAGAAATCAGCATACTGGTATCCAAAGTGGCTGTACTAGTTTGCACTCTCACCAGCAATAGAGGAGTTTCTTTAAGGAAGTGTAACATTTTGCCGGGCAATCACCTAGGTTACTGCTGAGATTGTGACAGTCCACAGGCACGTGCTGTAGCCCATTGAGACTGACCCATACTATACGGTGGTTCCAGGAAAGGCGAGCAGGAGAAAAAGAAGTACTTTTGTAGAGCCCCATTCTCAACATATGGCACCCAATTTGGTGCTGACTCGTGAACCTTGAAAAACACAGAAGAGTGACCAGGTACACAAAGGAGATCATAAGGAACCCCGTGAGAAAATTGTTCCATAGGTGGAGAGGTGAGTAATGAGTGCTTAGAAATAGATAATAAAAAAGCAGAGAGAGAAGCGGGGAAACAATCAGGAGTAAAACTGTAAATATTTGTAGAGATGAGACAAGGAGATAGTATTCAGTTATCTATACTATTGCTTGGATGTATTTTGATAGCTAGAGGAATTATAGTGGAGCAAAAATAAAGGCAGAGATATTTAGGGATTGTAATTAGTATATTTCGATCACTGCACTGGTGGTGTATCCTCTGCCACCTTCGTGTGGCTCCGGGACTCAGGGGGGAGGCCAAGGTGAGGCCCTGCCTTCCCCTGAAAGGAGAAGTGCTATCGTCACAGAGTGGCAACCTCTGTCACTGGTGAATGAGTAGGAAGAGTGAATGGAGCTTAGCATTTTGCCTGACAGTTACCTAGGTTTCCACGGAGATTGTAGCCGTATACATGATTGCACTGTAGCCTGCTGAGTCTGACCTGTGCTGTACGGTGGAGCCAGAAAAGGCAAGCAGGAGACAAAGAAATATTTTTGTTGAGGCCTTTCCTCAACAGTCAACAGGACTCATCACTTTTATTTAGCATCCTGATTATTTAAAGTAATCTTTGCAAGATTTTCATTTTCTGATCTGTTGCAAATTAGGTCGGTACAATAAATAACCAGGCCAGGTCAAGAATAAAAATTATATTTTAATGGTTATAAGGGGAAACTCAACGTTACAAAGAGTGGGAGGTCCGATTTCCTGTCTGGTGGAAGCTGCGCAGAGAGAGAGAGCACGCACCTGGGTCCTCCCAGTTTTTCTTCCTGGGCTTCCAGGGCCACGTCTTAACTAGATGTGATTGGTTGACAGAGTTTCCCCATCACTGATCCCCTTAGCACTGAATGTACTCAGTAAGTTAAGGTGACACTTTAAGCCAGTTATATAATATTCCAAAGTAACTGTTTTTTGTGAGATTCTTTGAGGATACAAAACTATTATTTTGCTTTTCCTTGAAGATTTTGTGCTATAATTTTAGCATGTATGAATCTACTACAGTTTTGAATGTGATACTCTATTGCTGGCATTTTACCTGGTTGATTCTGTTTACATGTATGAATCCAAATTCTTCTATAAGAAGAAATGTGTGTGTGTGTGTGTGTGTGTATGTGTGTGTGTGTGTGTGTGTGTGTGTTGTGTTTACAGTCAAATGGTAATATCAGTTTGAATTTATGGATGTCTATATTGAATTGTTCACATTGTGCCAATATCTCTAAATTTACATTCTTTTTTAACTTCCTTTTCATTTTTACAGGTTCTCTTTATTTTTTGGTCTGATTTAACATTCTAAACTGACATTTATACTTCAACACTAGCAGAGTGCTGTGTCATCCTCTGCTCGTCACCATGGTCTCAGTAGAGGAATTTTCTGTCATTTCAATTGTTTTCCGTGTAGCCTAGTTGTCTTTTTGTCTGGAGTAACATAGTTCTCTTTTCTGTCAAAAAATTTTAGTGTCCTTTCACATTATATTCCTCCCTCTATCCATGTTGGGATTTATTCTGGATAATTCTTTTCTGTATGTTTTTGTAAGTTTTTCATATATCATATATTTATGTCTGTTATTTTTCTTTGTGCTTATTTTCATCTACTGTTTTTTTTTTTCTCTTTTAGGACCACAATGGCACAGATGTATATTCCTTGGAATAATTACTACAGATCTCTGAAGGTTTCTTCCTCCATATCTATTATTTTTTCATCTGGGAAGTTTCTAGAAAGAACTCAGAGTCCATATTTACAGACTCTTTCTTCCACCTTTTCTATCTGCTAATTAGTGTACCCACTGATCCTGTCTTCCACATCTTCCCAATAACAGATATACAGAAGTTTGCTATTCCTCTCCCATCTACTTACGTTGTGGAGTATTCATTGATTAATGTGTACATAATTTTTAATATTTTGACATGACTGGTGATCTTTTATTTAGACTTTTGTACTGTTATTTCCTGAGACTTTTGTACTCATATGAATACTTCTGTTTCATAACTGAATGAGCAACACTTGAAAAAATCCCATTAGCATTCTTCCTGTTCTTTCATGGCGGTTCCTGGTGGGCTTCGTAAGCAATAGCATCCAATATCAATCATCACTTTTCAATTTGTATATAATAAGCTAAAATTCCTATCTTTCTGGCTATACAACATTTAGTCTTTAACACTCATTGAACTTTGCTATGATGAATCTACTGACCAGGATACTTTCAACAATACATGCCCAATACATTTATTATTTTTACAATAACAATATTGTATCACTTTTTACAGCACCATGCTTCGTAAATCTAATGAAATAAAAATCAGGAGACACAGAATTGATTTGGTTAACATAACCAGCATTATGTTCCCGAGCAACTGTAGAATTGTTTTCAATCTTTATCAAACACATTTTCCTTAAAATACAATATTGCAATTACAAGCTGAGCATGAAAATGTCTGTGCATTGTACTAGTGCCAATGAGCAATCTCCTGTTTGGGGCTATACACGTTGCGGTTCAGCTGTTCAATGCATGTTTACATAAGCTCACATCTTCCCACTCAACAAAATTTCCAAAAGAGCACAGCTCAGTGAAAAGCTGAAGAGGGTATGATGAGTGGAAAACAAGTCTATTCTTAACAAGCCATAATCAAATCATTACATGAAGCTCTGTTCTTTATTCTGCATTTGGTATGAGAATCCTTCAGATGAAAGAAAAAACAATAAGAAATAAAAGTTGACAAATAATGTTTCCATTCAAATTGAAATCTCAGCATCTTAAAAAAAATAGATGCTGACTCACAAGATAGATTACTAACAGTGTATTCTATTGATTCTGGGAAAAGTTTGCTTTGAGGCATAGTTTACAAAATGATTGTTTTCTATGAAGGGTACTTATGTGAATGCTTCCAAAAGCATAATAATTCTTCAATAGCAATCATTTTATGTAGATTTTTAAATTGTGTTAAAAATTAAGGAAGTGGAGTTGTATATAAGATGTACATAAACTGGCAGAAAAATGTAGAGAACTTTACCAAACTTATTACTTTGATGAATGTCTTCACTGTTTTGCCACTAATCAATGTTTAAAAAAAAAAAACTACAGTAACTGGTTAGGCAGAAGTAAAATACCTTCTTTGATTACAGTCAAACTGTGGATTGCATTTCTAAAACAAAAGCATTTCTTCACTGGTATTTTGTATTGTCTTAACTTTAGACACAGATAGTTTTACATTTCCTCCTATTTATAACAAATATAGTATTTTATTTTGTTTAAATTTTGATGTGGAAAATAATTGACATTCCCCTCTGAAGGAAAAAGAACTAATTAATATTAATATATTATATTTCAATTATCAATTTATTTTGTGAAACTATAAAAGTTAAATAAAATATTTTCTTTATCAAATTCATTATTGAAAGATATAAGAAACAAGTGAGTGGAGGAATTGGTGACACTTATTTTTTGATACAATATCAAAATAAGGGAATACATTGTGTACATACCTCAAAACTACAAACATCACTTTTGTATTTTGTCTTATAATTTAGATCAAATGTACTACTCTTCAAAGAACTGACAATTATATTTTGTTCTCCACCAACTTTGTATGTATGCACACTAAAACAACAAATGTCAGGGGAAGATATCCCTTAAGTAGAAATGCAGATTTATTTTAAAAACTTTATTTCTCATGTAAATTTTCTTTCTCTTACTATGGGTCACCAATGAGATTTTGAAATATTTACACCCATGAAAAATGTAATACAACAATAACATGTGAAAATATATCTCTTTTTATCTATCTATCTTTCTACTTATCATCTACTTATCTATCATTTATCTATCCAGGAAAGAGTAGAAATATAGAGATTATATGTGCATTTATACAAATATATAAAATTATCTTCTATATTTTTCTGGTATTTGGTTCAAGATAGTTTAGAAATAATACTAAAATGTCCATTAGTCAAGACTGTTAGGAATTTCAGTGTTTGAAGTCTTGAGTTGTTCCATGGTTTCCTTTCAGAATAAAATCTTCTATCTTACTCAAAAGCTCACTAAGTTCAGAAAGTAAAGAACTCAAAAGATGTCTTCAGCAAATCACTGAAACTGATGAGACACTCTAGACTTCCCCTCCCATCAGCATTTATAAACAATAAGCAGTGCTAAAAGACACTCCCAAAGAAGCTGAGCTGCCCAGAAGATGCAGTGCCCAGCAAGCTCTATAGAATTAGCTCATATTATCTGAGCTACCAGAAATGACATTACTGAAACTTGAACTGCCAGCAGGGCATGCTATGAAGGTTAGGGTTCCATATTTCATGAGCTGTCTTCCAGTAGGATGTTTGATGCAGCTGGATATGAGAGGCTTCTGCCATGTTTGTAATTCAACCCTCTTCTAATTTATAGCACTAACACCAAAAAGTTCATTATCTTATATAGTTGGATGTTGATGGTATCTGCACATTGGTCTGTCATTGGCTCATTGTGTTCTGTGAATAGATACTTGTGGCTATCTCCCATGCCATCTGACATGAGTGCATTACAAATATTGGAAGGAAACATTGAAATGATCAATAATGGCTCAGGGCACCTGAAGACCACCTTCTCACCACAGAGATTTATTTTCCCAGAAGTACGAAGGACAGAGAATAAGAGACAAACACAGAAGATAGAGGATGAGGAGTAGGTTGTATTTGTCCCCCAAGGTCGGTGGACTACTTCTGGATCAACATGAGACATATGTGCCCCATAGGAAAATGACAGTTTGAAAAGGTAAAAAGGAAGACCCTATGTTAGGATGAGGTGTTTAATTTTAATTGGGCAATTTAATTAGTTGACCCAAGAGGGCTTGTGATTGCTGGACATCAGTACTTTTATAGCAAGACCTTGCCAGTTAGTCTCAGGAGGAGTAAGTAGTCAGAAAAGAAAAGAAAATTGACCTTTGTTGCTAGTGTTAGTTTAGGAATTTAATCTAATGATTTTTTAGCGAGGCAGAGGAAATGAGGAAGAAGGGCAAGGTCACTATATATGAGAACTTACATATAGTAGATGCTTTACATTTGCTTTTTGGGATGTGAATTCATTATACAGCTCAAAATGACACCATGTGTTGGAGTTTACTTGTATTAATTTACTGACTGCTGGAATTATAGAAATTGGTTGCTATCTCTGCACAGGGAACATTCACCCTAAACTAGATTGATGATAGTTCTCATATCAATTTCATTCACTACCTCTAGTAGTTCCTCTGTCTTTCACCTGTGCCCCTAGATTTCACTTTTATTTTATTTTATATTTTATCATCAATATCTCCAAAGTACAGCTCCAGATGGCTTATAGTTTTCCTGCCTTGTTGCTACAGGGCCACTAAAGCTAGAAGTTTAGGGCTATGAGCCTGCTTTGGTTCCCTATAGTGCATAGCTGTATACCAACCACAATAAAACACATCTCTCCTGTACTATATTCAGACTACAGCAATGTTTGAATGTTCCTCTTTGTTTCCTGATAATGAATTAAAAAGTTTGTCTTGTTTGTGATGATGCCCAGAGTCAAATGTAATGTCATATAAAATTGGGAGCAAGTACATTGGGGAATATATGAGCTAAACTACGTTTTGAAAAGGAACTCTAATACATTTTTTATCCAAAATGAAATGTACAAGCTAAAACTGGAACCAATATTTATATTATAAAGTAAAGTGAAAGCAGCAATTCTGTACTTAGACAAAATGAACCAAAACAGGGAAGCAAGCTGAGATAAGGTGCTGCTGCAATCAGAGCTTAACAGGAACCGAATTGGCTCTACTTAGAAAGATTATTAGCTTCTCCAATATCCACCGTTCTTCCATCTCCACCCTCTCACTCTCCCAAGCTCTCCCCAGTCCATCCCTTCTCCCTCCCTCTCTCCCTTTCACTGCCCCACCCCTACCTACATCCATATCCCCATTCCAGTTCCTCCATCTTTTGCCTGGTGATCTTGTTTGCTTCCAATTTCTAGGAGGATCTGTATATATTTTTCTTTGGGTTCACCTTGCTATTTTGCTTCTCTAGGCTTGTGAGCTATAAGCTTAATGTTCTTTGTTTATGGCTAGGGTCCACTAATGAGTGAGTACATACCATAATCATCTTTTGGGGATTGGGATATCTCACTAACATAGTGTTTTCTATTTCCATCCATTTGCATGCAAATTTAAGGATGTCATTGTTTTTTTGCCGCTGAGTAGTATTCTAATGTGTATATATTCCACACTTTCTTGATCCATTCTTCCATTGAGGGGCACCTAGGTTGTTTCCAGGTTCTGGCTATTACAAATAATGCTGCTATGAACATAGTTGCACAAATGCTTTTGTAGTATGATTGGGCATCTCTTGCGTATATTCCCAAAAGAGTTATTGCTGTATCCTGAGGTAGGTTGATTCCCAATTTCCTGAGAAACCACCACACTGATTTCCAAAGTGGTTGCACAAATTGGCATTCCCACCCACAATGGATGAGTGTTCCCCTTACTCCACATCCTTTCCAGCATAGGCTATCATTGGTGTTTTTGGTTTTAGCCATTCTGACTGGTGTAAGTTGTTTTGATTTGCATTTCCCTGATTGCTAAGGAAGTTGAACATGACCTTAAGTATATTTTGGCCATTTGAACTTCTTCTGTTGAGAATTCTCTGTTCAGATCATTACCTCATTTTTAATTGGGTAATTCAGCATTTTAATGTCTAGTTTCTTGAGTTCTTTGTATATTTTGGAGATCAGACCTTTGTCTGATGTGGGGTTAGTGAAGATCTTCTCCTATTCAGTAGGATGCCTTTTTGTCTTAATGACAGTGTCCTTTGATTTACAGAAGATCCTCAGTTTCAGGAGGTCCCATTTATTCATTGTTCCTCTTATTGTCTGTGCCACTGGGGTTTTACATAGGAAGTGGTCTCCTGTGCCCTGGTATTGTTGGCTATTTCCCACTTTCTCTTATGTCGGGTTAAGTGTGGTTGGTAATATTGAGGTCTTTAATCCATTTGGATTTGAGTTTTGTGCATGGAGATAGATAAGGATCTATTTTCATTCTCCTACAGGTTGACATCCAGTTATGTCAGCACCATTTGTTAAACATGTTTTCACTCTTCCATTGTATACTTTTAGCTTCTTTGTCAAATATGAGGTGTTCATAGGTTTGTGGATTAATATTCGGGTCTTCGATTTGATTCCATTGGTCAACGTCTCTGTTTTTATGCCAATACCAAGCTGTTTTCATTACTGTAGCTCTGTAATAGAGTTTGAAGTCAGGGAGGGTAATGCCTCCGGAAGTTCCTTTATTGTATAGGATAGTTTTGGCTGTCCTGGGCTTTTTGTTTTTCCATATAAACTTAGTTATTGTTCTCTCAAGGTCTGTGAAGAATTTTGTTGGGATTTTGATGGGGATTGCATTGAATCTATAGATTGCTTTTGGTAGAATTGCCATTTTTACTATATTGATCCTACTAATCCAGGAGCATGGGAGATCCTTCCATTTTCTGGTATCCTCTTCAATTTCTTTCTTCAAGGTCTTAAAGTTCTTGTCATATAGATCTTTTACTTCCTTGGTTAGTGTTACCCCAATATACTTTATGATATTTGTGGCTATCATGAAACGTGATATTTCTCTGATTTCCCTCTCTGTTTCTTTATCCTTTGTGTATAGGAGGGCTACTGATTTTTTTGAGTTGATCTTGTATCCTGCCACATCACTGAAGGTATTTGTCAGCTGTAGAAGTTCTTTGGTAGAGTTTTTGGGGTCACTTATGTACACTATCATATCATCTGCAAATAACGAAAGTTTGACTTCTTCCTTTCCAATTCGAATCCCCATGATCTCCTTATTCTCTCTTATAGCTATTGCTAGAACTTCAAGCACTATATTAAAGAAATATGGGGAGAGTGGACAGCCCTGTCTTGTTCCTGATTTTAGTGGAATCGCTTTGAGTTTCTCTCCATTTAATTTGATGGTACCTGTCGACTTGCTGTATATGTTTTTATTATATTTAGATATGAACCTTGTATCCCTAATGTCTCCAAGACCTTTATCATAAAGTGGTGTTGAATTTTGTCAAATGCTTTTTTAGCATCTAATGAAATGATCATATGGTTTTTTTCTTTCAGTTTATTTATATGATGGATTACATTGATAGATTTTTATATGTTGAACCAGCCCTGCATCTCTGGGATGAAGTCTACTTGATCATAATGAATGATTTTTTTGATATGTTCTTGGATTCTGTTTGCCAGTATTTTATTGAGAATTTTTGCATTGATGTTCATGAGTGAGATTGGTCTGTAATTCTCTTTCCTGGTTGCATCTTTGTGTGGTTTAGGTATCAGGGTAACTATAGCTTCATAAAAAGTGTTTTGCTATGACCCTTCTGTTTCTATTATGCGAAACACCTTAAGTAGTATAGGTATTAGCTCTTCTTGGAAGTTCTGGTAGAATTCTGCATTATAACCATCTGGTGATGGGCTTTTTTGGTTGGGAGGTTTTTGATGACAGTTTCTATTTCCTCGTGACTTATAGGTCTATTTAAATTGTTCACCTGGTCTTGATTTAATTTCAGTATATAATATTTATCTAAAAACCTGTCCATTTCTTTTACATTTTCCAATTTTGTGGCATACAGGCTTTGTAGTAAGATCTAATGATTCTTTGAATTTGCTCAGTGTCTGTTGTTATGTCCCCCTTTTCATTCCTGATCTTGTTAATATGAGTGTTCTCTCTCTGCCTTTTGATTAGTTTGGATAGGGGTTTGTCGATCTTGTTGATTTTCTCAAGGAACCAGCTCTTTGTTTCATTGATTCTCTGGATTGTTTTCTGTGTCTCTATTTTTTTGATTTCAGCCCTCAGTTTGATTATTTCCAGTCTTCTACTTCTCCTGGGTGAGTCTGCTTATGTACTCCAGAAAGGCAAAGTCTAAACCTGCCAGAAACATTCTTTTTGTTTATGGTTCAGTTTTAGAGTAGATCAGTTTTCTGAACTAACAAATCATATTACTTGGTAATATCCCCTAGTGTGTTGCCCTCAAGCCTTTCCATAGGATATGATAGTTGTAAGATGGGAACACAAATGATGCTTATTGCCTCAAGAAAAGTACTACTAAGAAGATCCAGGAAAAACTCTCTCCATTTTCATTCACTCTTCACTGAAAACATACAGATAGAAGAAACCAAAGCATAACCCACACAATGACTGGAAAATCCTCAACATTACTCCCTTCTTTCAGGTAGCTTCCAGCTACTACTATAGTGTGGCACCAACAGGTAAGGTTGACTATACTTTTGCACTAACTTTCTCAAATGCAGTTCCTTAATCAACACATGTTAAGAAGAACATTATCTATTTATGAGGAACATTCAAGACATTATTTCCCTCATAACATGAATAAAAATTGTGAACTGTTGAAAAAGAAACTTAAAATCATTAAGTTCATTACTCAGCCATTACTGAATGGCTAATTTAATTACATAATTTATTACTTTTAGAGGCTTATTTGAACATACACAAATATGTATAGTATTAGTATATATGCATTTATGTATGTGTGCATTTGTTGAGACAGATAGATAGGAATATACATGTATATGTGCATTTATGCCCATGCTAACATATATGTATATTTATGTGTATACATGCATATACACATGCATACATATATGTGTATGCATACATGCATGAAAGTGGTAAATGTGACATATATGTGTGTATAAATATACATATCTAGTGAGAGAGAAAATTTTAAGAGGAGAGACAGAGATTGGAAAATAACATTGATTAATGATTTCTAAAAATTTTTCTTTAATTTATTACAAATCCAAATAGATGGACAAACAATTCAAATGACAGTTAATAATTTTCTGGGTTTTAGACATTATGTTAACTTCTTTTAAAAACTAAGAAAAGTGCAAAAGACGGGCTAGAAGGCTATGTTAGTCCTGGAACAATTGCTGATCAAGGATGAGAACCTCAACTTACTCTTCAATAGTCACTTAAAACTGGATGTGAGGGTATACATATCCACATGTTTGTGTATGTATATGAATATGTATATGTATGCATGTGGTATGTATGTATGTAATAGTTTAGCCTCAGTGTTTGAGGACTGCCCCTAGAGGATGTAAGGTGTTTTTGGCTAGTTAGAAAAACCAAAATATAGGTTCCATGTTCAATGAGACCCTTCCTCATAAAATAAGAAGGAGCCTATTACTCTTGACATCAAGTTTTGGCCTCCCAAAAGGCATGCTAGTTCCTGAAAATCACACATAAGGATATGAAAATAATACATGTAAACAAACACTCACACATAAACACACACATACACATATAACATTATTCAAAAAAATCCAATTAACCTGCCAAAGTTCCACTTCTGATAAATAAGAGATAATCTTTTTAATGTATTTGAATTGATGTTTGTGTATGTGTATGTGTGTGTGTGTGTGTGTGTGTGTGTGTGAAATAGATATCCTGTCATATACTTCTGACTTCCACTACTACTCATTTCCAATACCCTTTCCTCAGCATGCACACACACATAAACTCATACTTTTGTATATACACACACACACACACACACACACACCCACACACACACATGCACACACACCCACAATTAAATGTGACAAAAAGAAACAGAGCAAAGGTAATCAGGACAAGAAGAAGAGCTGGTGAGTATCCATATTTTGAGGCCTCAGCTAGAATTAATGATAGAAGAAAAATTATATGGTTATATGAGATTGGAGAATTAATTTTTAAAGGTATTGTTGGAAAAATGTTCTTGGATGCTGGAATAGCTGTTGCAAAACCACTGAGAATTATTCTTGGCTGACTCACAAAGTAGTAAAGGCCAAGGAAGGAGGGGAAGGTGAGCAGAAGTGAAATCAGAAGGAAATGAGGTCAGACTGGTCAACGTGAACCAGAACATTATGGTCTGTAGACAGGCATAAGAACTTTGACTTTTATTAAATTAAATTTGAAGTCATTGCAGGATAAGAAATAGAGACCTTATTAACAAAATGCTGCAGTAATAAAGAAATAGAAATGTTGTTTATGAAAGGATTTAGCCTTAAGAAAAATGAATATTTTTTGAGACTCTAGACAAATTTTGAAAAAGAATTTCTAAGAATTTGCAATGATGCTGTAGAGGAAAATAAAACAATAAAGAGAGACTGAAATTTCTCCTGAAAAAATAGAAAGATGGATTTGCCAGAAATTAAATGGGCAATAAATCAATGGAAATTGAGGTCTTAAGGTTGTGATTCTGTGGTCCTGATATCAGAGTGTCGTTATGGCAGAAATTAAAGTAGGTTATACTCAACTTCTTGAACCATTTCAACATTTAAAATGTTATAGAACAAAGATAGTTAGAGGAGCCTTATAAACATAATGCATTGAATAATGAACTGGCTTTTTTGTTTGTTCTCAAAAAATACTGATGATATCTTTGAAACAAAACAAAAGTTGTGAGGAGGAAATAGTAATCACCAATCAAATGTGTTGTAACTAATTTACATAAATATGGATTCAAATCTTAACCTCATGATTCACATGGATACCTGGATTATGTCTGTACAAGAAAGAGGAATAAACAATAGGCTTGATGTCAGAGGCAGAACTCCTTGCTTATGAACTATGTGGTGCCAATAAATTTAGGGAAAAGGAAATCATTTCCTTCAAACATGTCCTCAATGATGACTCTCATTAGATTCTAAGATGGTGTGGGACAAATGTCTATATATTTTAAATAAATGCTGATTGGCCAGTAGCCAGGCAGGAAGTATAGGCAGGACAACCAGAGAGGAAGTAAAGTCGGGTCAAGTAGAACATAAAATTTTGGGAAGGAGGAAGCCCATGCCTCTGCAGTTGTGACCTGACAACAGAAGAAGCAAGATGTGACTGCCCTGCTGAATAAGGTACTGAGCCACATGGCTAACACAGATAGGAATAATGGGCTAATAATGGGCTATATAAATTATAAGAGTTAATAAGAAGCCTGAGCTAAAGGGCCAATCAGTTTATAACTAATGTAGACCTCTGTGTGATTTCTTTGGGACTTAACGATTGTGGGAACTAGGCAGCACAAGGACTGGGCAGGACAGAAAGCTCCGACAACATTAAGAGATAGTTTTAGATATTTCCAATAGTCCTGGATAAATAAATGTCTCAAAACAAAACAAACTCAGCTGTCAGGGGTCTCACAAAGGGAGTGGCAGTGGTTACATTTGAAATCAATGGGAAATGTGAGAGAAATGGGATAATGTGATGATGTGGGGAAAGTAAAAAAAAAATGCTTCTCTTGCTCTCTCTCTCTCACTCTGGGTATCTGGATGCATGCATGTGTGTGTGTGTGTGTGTGTTTGTGTGTTATATTTTCAAATAAAAATATGAATCAGGGAGGAATAGAAGAAATTTGTATGCTTCTCATACAAATCTGGTAAAGGAAGCATAGAATAATGAATATAAGAAATGAAAATCAATTTTGGTGAACTAACATAATTTATTCCTAGTGTCATTTGATATTAAGGAACATTAGAGGGGAAATCAGAAAAAGTCAATCAAGATAGAGAAACATAAAGCAGTTCACTTATATTGGCAGAAATGGCCTGATACAGAGCTAAATTCTGAAAATCCTTCTGTGTGCTTACATGTTAATGGGATTTATGCCCTGCTCCAGCAGAGCTCTCAGGGAAGCAACATGAAGTGGTATCAGTTGAAGAAGAGAGAGAGAAGCAGGGATTTAGTGGTATACAGTTGATGAAGTACAGGAAAATCAATTTGAGGGACTGGTAGTATTTACAGACACTGTTGTGACAATATGTTTAATGTGAGGCTAGTCATAAAGATAGAATTTTCTCTGTCTCAATGAAAACCTGATATATGTGTATTAGCAAGAATAGGCAGATAATTATGCTTAACCAAGGATAATATTTTGTGAGATAAAATAAAATAGGAAAAGAAGTAAGAATGTAGCCCAATGAATTATTTTACAAAGTGACAATAATATTTAATCTGTTAAATTAGAAGTTATTAACAAGATACACAAAAAGGTAAGGTGGAAAAATTAGAACAGGAGTCAGCAGGCTAGACTCACAACCATATCTCACCTATGTTGCTGAATAACATATTATTAAAACACAGTCAGACTCATATATTTACTAATATAAAGGATTAGTGCTGTAATTTATTGTCACAGATATTGTTTATTAAACAGGGATATTACATTGTGATAAGATATAGACATTATATTATGCATATCAAGAATCCCAAACATTTATTTTTCATTTATTTAGCTTTTGTTTGTGTGTATATTTTTCTATACATATGGTTGGTATGTACAAGTAAATTTTACACATACACACACACATGCACACCTCTCAGAGATGAGCAGAAATAATATGTATACATACACATATGTAGTTTTGCATATATATAGTATATAATATACTGTATAGAGTATAGTATATATAACAACCATATACTATAAAATATGTTTATATATTGTATATAAATGCACATAGAATATAACACAATTTTCTATTTATTCAAAATTACGGCAGGAAAAATAGAGATTGCCCAAATATTTTCTTGCAAGACATTCCTTTGCATGTATTAGAATTGATTATTCTCTGTGATAACCCAGTGGAGAGCTTGTACGTTTGGATTAATGAGAGACTGCTCTCTGAATAATAAAATGTCAGCTGAGTGTTTGTAGAAGGCAAAATTTTGGAATGGAAAAGATGCAGGGATGATTTTGCACCAAATGTCAAGGACAATTTACAAAAAGGAACAGAGGTGAAAGAGTGCAGAAAACGTGGTATGAATGAAAACTAGGTTTTCCTAGTTACCGTATAGAGTGGGAGGCAGAATTGTCATAGAATCTGGTTTGCATTGGCTACATCAGTAAAAGAGAGTAAAAACAGCAATGATTTTTTTTTGTGAGCTTTCTGAACACAACATTCATCTACATATATTTTTGGAAATAATGTACTTAGGTTCATGACAATAATGATAATGCATAAATATAGCATTTTGATTTAAAAATAATTCTAAATATAGACACACTTAGGAAGTGCTCTGCCTTGGAAATGACAACTTTCTTCATTCTATAAGTAGAAAGGAGAATGATTATAAATATGATAAAAATATATTGGATGTAATAGCAAAAAATAAAATTATTAAGCTGTTTTTCAGAGAGGAAGACAGAAACAGTTATTTGCATTGCATAATTTTTGAATTTATTACTAAAGGAGAAATAAATGTCTTAATGTTTTCTTTTTAAAATCACATCTCATAATACAAAATATAAAAAAAATTATATAGGTTGGCTTAATATTTCCATATTATACTCCCATTAAATTATGTGACTCTTACAAAATACAAAATATATCAAATAACCTGTGTTTGAGAACAACACTTATTGTATCAGAATTTTCATTTTGATTATCTTATAAAATGATTATAAAAAGTGCTTAAGATTAAAGCATGCATTGTTATGAGTATAAAGGGGAAAGATAATGTAAACATTGATTGCATTTTTGTTTTCCAGCCACCTAGACCCAAATAATCACACAGAAGCTATATTAATTGTAACAGTGCTTCTCCTATTAGCTCAGACTTCTTATTAACTAACTCTTACATCTTAAATTAACCCATTTCTATTATTTATATTTTATCATGAGGCTTGTGGT
This sequence comes from Ondatra zibethicus, assembly GCA_004026605.1. NCBI lineage: Eukaryota > Metazoa > Chordata > Mammalia > Rodentia > Cricetidae > Ondatra > Ondatra zibethicus. The sequence continues at coordinate 61,482 of PVIU01006929.1, read as the reverse complement.
TTGTTACCTCTTGCTTCTTGGAGAGGTACATTGAATCTGCCTCGATTGGTAACTACATGTGGCTTTTTGACTCTGCCTACACTCTCTCCCTTTATCTTTCCCAGGCTGGCTATATTCTGCTCTGCCTATGGTGAAATAGCTTTATTTATTAAGCAGTAAAAACAACACATATACAGAAGAAATCCCACATCAATATAATGTCTTGTATTTGATATCTTTAAAAGAGTCATCTATTTTACATTCTTTATTAGTGATTAATTTAAAAGTTTCTCTTTAACTAATATTACACAGCTAATTGCTTTTTAAGATAGAAATTGGAGACATATGTCATAGAAATTGCCTTTATGCTCAGTATTTGAGAGGTAACAGAGGAATGTCTTGAGATCTGGGTCAGTCTGTATTCTAAATCAAGACTCTTGCTACACTACAAAGAAACAAGAGCCAGTGGGTTGGCTTAGAAGATAAGGATTTTCGTGAGCAAGTTGCACTGATCAGTTGAGTTCCACCCTTGCTGATGTGGGATTTCCCTCTGTATGCTGTGATTACCATTGATAAATAAAGGAACTGCTTTAGGCCTATAGCAGAGCTATAGAGGAACAGAGCTAGGTAGGGAAAACTAAGCTGAATGCTGGGAGAAAGGAGGCAGAGTTAGAGAAGCCATGTAGAGTCACTGGAGACAGAATCCAGAACTTTAGCCAGTAAGCCACAAACATGTATTGATACACAGATTAATAAAAATGAATTAAATTAATATGTAAGAGTTAGCTAATAAGAAGTTATAGCTAGTGGGCCAGGCAGTGATTTAATAAATACAGTTTCTGTGTGATTATTTCGGTTCTGGGCTGCAGGGACAAACAAGCAGAGAGCAGTCAGGAACCAGCAAGCAGCCTCCCTCCAAAACAATTGGTGCCAATGTTGTAGACTAAATCCATGTAAAACCTGAGAAGGCTTGGAAAGGAATTCTAGACACACATACACACACACACACGCACAAGTTAAGCCACATTTATTTTTCCAAATGGACTTTGCTTGCTGACAGCATGCTGCAGCTCCTTTAAGAGAGGTTTTCCTGATTCAGTAGTAGCAGAAAAAAAAAGCTGTGGTTTTGTAAAGGTGGCTTTCTGTGCCATGCTGCCAGTGTGACCTGTCTATTTCAGGAAACCATGCTTGTTACAAACTGTTTAAAACTAGATATAGACAGCTGCATACCTGAAAATGGAACATTGCACATGGTTTTCAAAGGCAGATAACGGCTCTACCTTCCTGGGCTTTGTGAGGCAAGCAGGCAATGTTGTTTTTCCCCTAGCACAGGCACAGCATAAGTTTTTAAGAAGCACTTAGCATTTTAAGAAGCATTCCTGGATAGTAAAGAATTACAGATACACGACAAAGACAAATCCAGAAGGGAAAGACCTCTAAATGGGTCTCAGTGTAGTATGTAGGCTTGGGACAGAGAAGAAAAAGAATATAAACAGTTATATAAAGAAGGAAATGTTTATTAAGGTAAAGTCTTTAAAGAGACAGAGTACAGACAGTCATAGATTAAAAGAAGTGAATAAGAATAAGTTACATGAAAATGTAAAATTCACAGGAAGTGTGGATTATGTGTATTATTGTTCTACCTTTGAATTTTTTTGACTGTAAAGAAGCTAAGTACAGAGTGATATTTCATTATATGGGCTGCTAAGTTAAACCAGCATGTATATTACAAAGGTATCTTGACTTCAGAATTTGGGCCAAAGGATATCTTGATTTAGAAAAGGGATTCTTCTTTTGTTCCCACAGAGGATGAGAACCTATGTGTTGCTTCCGCACTAATACAGTTTGATACACTAAGACCCCCCTGAGAGCATGCTGTGAATACATCCCCCCAAATACTTTGCCAAATAAATAGCAGGAAGTAGTCTTAAGAACTATGCCCAAATTCCCAAATATTGTTTATAAATGTATGTTTATATTTAAAGAGGGATATGCTATAGAGATTTGCATTGGTATGGATCTTGGTTCATTGATACAAATTTAAGGTCAATTTTGTTATACTATGTATATATATTTCTGCTCTTGATTAAGGTATTGTGTTTGTCCAGCTCATTTAAAAATATAATGTATAATTTAGAAATATAGACTAATAGATAATCATCTATAAGCCAGGTGATAGTAGCACATGCCTTTAATCCCAGCACTTGGGAGGCAGAAGCAGGTGAAACTCTGTGAGATCGAGGCTAGCCTGGTCTACAAGAGCTAGTTCCAGGAAAGGCTCTGAGCCTACAGAGAAACCTTGTCCCAAAAAAAAGATGTCTGCACACACACACACACATATAATATATAATAGTTAAGCTTGCAGTCATGTTAGTTAGATTTTCTAGAGGTACAGAGATATATTTCAGATGAAAAGGCATTCTTCAAACCCTTCAAAGGCTACAGAATATGGCATTAAAATGTTTAAAAACTTAGGACTTTTCATGACAATAAGACACATATACTCCTGGCAGCATCAATCTACTTCAAGAGAAAGATGGGGATCAAAGAGTTTCCTTATGAAGTTAGTTAGCCATTTGGGCAAGAAACTGCTCTTTTCTGGACTGCGTGAGGCATTGGATATGCAAGACCCACAGAGAAATGGCAGCTGAACTTGACTAAAGGTGAGATGTTCCTTTAGGGTTCCTGCTTCCTGCAAAAGTCTGCCAAACTTTTTCCAGGATACAAAAATGTTACTGACAAACTGCCAATAAAAGTGGAACTGTTTTTCATGAAAATATCTCCTGGATACTATGAGCCAGTAGATGTCCCAATGGTATAGAAAATATTTGGATGACTGTCCAGGCAGAAGGTGTCTCTGTCAATTCTATAGTTTTGGAAGTAGCTTACAATGCAATTACTTTTTTCTTAGGTGATATTATATCCTTCTTGATGGAGTCAAATAATTGATAGTTATAGTTTTCCTTATTTATTATAAAAGATAAAATAGATATAATTTTTACTTGCTACCTGTTTTGTTATATGTAATTTTATTATGTTAAAATTAGAACCTTCCTCTTTTATTTAAATAGAAAAAGGGAGGTGATGTGGGAGTTCCCGATGTATGCTGTGATTACCATTGATAAATAAAGAACTGCTTTGGGCCTATAGCATAGCTATAGGAGAGCAAAGCTAGGCGGAGAAAACTTTGCTTAATGCTGGGAGAAAGGAGGCAGAATCAGAGAGAAATCATCTAGCCGCACCAGAGACAGATGGCAGAACTTTAACTCGTAAGCCACAGCCACATGGTGATACACAGATTAATAAAAATGGATTAAATTAATATGTAAGGGTTAGCCAATGTGAAGCTAGAGCTAATGGGCCAAGCCATGATTTTTTTTTATTGATTTTTGTTGAGCTCTACATTTTTCTCTTCTCCCCTCCCTGCCTCTCCCCTCCCCTTCAACCCTCTTCCAAGGTCCCCATGCTCCCAATTTACTCAGGAGATCTTGTCTTTTTCTACTACCCATGTAGATTAGATCTATGTATGTTTCTCTTAGGGTCTGCATTGTCATCTATGTTCTCTGGGATTGTGATTTGAGGGCTAGTTTTCTTTGCATTTTGTTTAAAAAACACTTATGAGTGGGTACATGTGATAATTGTGTTTCTGGATCTGGATTACTTTACTCAAAATGATGATTTCCAGCTCCATCTATTTGCCTGAAAAATTCAAAATATCATTATTTTTTTCTGCCATGTAGTACTCCATTGTGTAAATGTACCATATTTTCCTTATCCATTCTTAGTTCAAGGGGCATTTAGGTTGTTTCCATGTTCTTGCTGTGACCTACAATGCTGCAATGAACTTAGATGAGTGCATGTCTTTGTGGCATGATTGAGCATCCTTTGAATATATACCCAAAAGTGGTATTACTGGGTCCTGAGGAAGGTTGTTTCCTAATTATCTGAGAAATTGCCACACTGATATCCAAAGGGGCTGTACCAGCTTGCATTCCCACCAGCAATGCAGAAGTGTTCCTTTTACCCCACAACCTCTCCAACATAAGTTGTCATCCAAGCAGTGATTTAAATAATATAGTTTCTCTGTGATTATGTTGGTTCTGGGCAGCCAGGACAAACAAGTAGAGAGCAGCCTGGAAACAACAAGCAGCTCCCTCCAACACCCTGCCTTCCAACAGATAGCAGGAGGAGACTGATCTTTAAAGAAAATCCCTCACCACACACACAATCACTAGTAAGATATTTTGGGCTGTAGCATTTTTAAGTTGTACATATGGATTATTTTATAACTGATGGCTAATTTTGATTATCCACTTGACTGATTAGATTGAGAAGTTTATAGCAGATCAGTAAAGCACATCTCTGGATGTGTATTCTGCCTGTTTCCAGTAAGGATTCATTCAATAAGTAAGGTCCATTCTTAATGTAGATAGCACTGTATTAGAGTTTAGCAGACATGATCAAGCCCTATAGTTATACAAACTACACTAGATTAGGTATTCTTCAGTCCTATTTGCAGTCCACCTCAGTGTAACATAAGCTGTTCTACCATGCCATCTTCACACTGATGGATGGGAATTACAGAAACTGAGTGAAATTACTGACTCTGCTATCTAAACCTAGTTCATTACCCTAATAACATTTTTTTCTCTCATTAAGAAGAAAATAGCTAACAAATTTAAGTGTGAAAGAAATATTTTGGTTTCACTTTAGTTTGTAAAGAGAAAGTTCTATATTTTATCAAGTTCTCTCCTGTAGTCTATGCAAAAAACAGTTACTAAAACATGGAATTCAATATTAGACTTCAATAGAGATTTATCAATTTACTTCTGTCAAAATCTGATGGGATACATATGGATATTAAACAGCATAAGTCTCAGGACATAATGGAAGATATTATATAAACATATCATCATTTTTCTATTTTCATTGTGGGCTTTTAAGGGTGGGGTCATCCAGTGTTTGTCAATTCCTTGGTGACTTTGTTGTTCTGAAATAAGAGAGATATTGGGCCAAGAATAAGTAACTCTGATTTTAAGTCTTGAATAATAAATAACCAGACATGAGAACTGCTGGTCCTCAAAGGAATCTATTTAAATGATTGTGGTAAATTGATGTTCACAGATGATTTTTCTATTTAGTCTTCAAGAGACAAATACAAATATAGAAATCACCATGGAATTGTAGGCCTTGTAGTCTCTGCCACTGAGAATCAGAAAAAGTTACTCTAAGAGTGAAGTTTCTAGATTAACAAAAGCCCAGTCTCCATGCTCCATGACATAAGTAACTGGTGTCTTCATCAACAGAACCTTACAATCAGGCTGTGGAGGATGACCAATAATTTGTGGTATTTTAGGGGCTCATGTGACTCCTTTGTCCAATGACTGACCAAGATGTAGCCCTTTCCTGGGGTTCTTATTAAATTGTCTTTGTCTCTTGGAGAGAAGATTGTCATCCAAGATTGAAAATTTTATTTTAGGCTATATATACATTTATTTGTGGAACTCATGGAACTACAAGTATTAGAGTTATTAGGTAGATCAGTAACACTATGATTACTTATGAACTTTCCAGGTAATCATACTGTTATTTTGCATTCAGTTCTCCTTCTTTTGTATTTATATCCCTGGCATTTTCCCATCTTGAAAACTACTGTAAGTAAGCCTATAATCTTTCTCTAAAATAATAAATGTATTTTATTATTTTAAATAATAGATCTCAATGAGTTTGAGACAAGTCTGGTCTGCACAATGAGTTCAAGGACAGACAGAGCTACATAGTAAGCCACATCTCAAATGAAAGAAAAAAACATTAAAAATAAAAATTAGTTAAAATATCACACCATTTTGCCTTTTATATTTTTCCTTCTAAACCTAAGCCCTTCCCATGTAACTTCCACTTTGATGCCTATCAAACCCAAAACCTATTCGCTCTAAATTATAATATATGTTATCAAATGTGTGCTATTAGAATTGTTCTTGATTATAGATTATACCCCAAAATGAAGGTAAGCTCCTGTTGCTGAAGACATTATGCACTTGAGACAGGACTCAATGGGCCCTGAGCTGGAAATTGCCTTAAAAAGAGTATATGTGTGTGTGTGTGTGTGTGTGTGTGTGTGTAAATGATGCATATGTGCTATTTTATATACATATGTATACTATTGAGAAATACATACGTGATTCACAGATCATTTATTGTTGCTTGTATGTGTATGTTTCAGGATAACTACTTGAAAGTTTTTATCAGTACACATTAATGCAATTTCAAGTGTTCTGGAATCAGAGGCTATCCCTAATAAGTTTTCCTATACCCACTTTGCTATATAAGCTCATATTAATTCATTAAATTGTTCTTGAATATACAATATAAACAATAATAGATTAACCTTCAGAGATTTTACTGAGAGTTTTACATAAATTATTTCTAACTTCTCCATTTGTTGAACAGTGCCTGGCATAACAAGCTCTTAGGAGATATAAAAGATAGAAGCTTATTTTCCTTTTCCATGTCACACATCTATTAAGTAGCATAAAACTTAGATTAGATTGCAATTTCATCTGAATTTAGGTCTGCCTCCTTAATTACTACATCACTTAAAGGGCCTGAAGAAAGAAATGTTGCAATTTAACCAAGACTTATTAATAGAGTCTCTTTACGGTGGTGGCACATGCCTTTAATCCCAGCACTAGGGAGGCAGAGGCAGGCAGATCTCTGTGACTTCGAGGTCAGCCTGGTCTACAAGAGCTAGTTGTAGGACAGGCTCCAAAGCCACAGAGAAATCCTGTCTCGAAAAACCAAAAAAAAAGTACTCTTTCATTAGGTGTGGAAATAGTTTAAGGAGGGGAGTTAGACTAATATGCAATTCTACAGCAGGTGACAGTCAGGAGACATTCTCACCTCTAGGCTAAGGTAGAAAAATCCCAGAAACAATCTCTAATCATTTAAAAGGCAAGAGATTCACAGTGAGGAACTATGGACTTCAGCAAAAGAAAGCATTGAATTCCAGGCAAATAGTTAACAACTGTAGAAAGACAGAACACATGAGTATCTCAAAATTAATTATGTATTTATTTGATAAACTCATAAATATTAGAACTTAATTTCCTCAAGTCTCTTAAGTATAATGTGTTCTTGAGTATACAAAATTTGAATCTGGGTTAATACTGAGAAGTCTTTTCCAACTTAATTGTAGATGGAAGGTGTACTGTCTTTGTCGGGAACCCTATCACGTACTTTGTCTTTCCTTTTCACTTTTGATGTCATTCACATCATAGAGACTGCTTTGCCTTCCCTTAGAAATACTCCTCTTCTAAACTTCCTACCAACTGGACTAATCATTTTAACTATTATTCAATTTATTAATTATGGTTAATAGAGAATTTTCTTCTATTTACTTTTTTATCTTGAGACTCTAAAACTGCTACTTGCAGGGTAAAAAATAAAGAGTTTATAGAAATGAATACTCAATGCTGAACCAGAATTTCTTCAATATATACTTTTTCTCATTTGTTCAAACATACACAGGAGAATGCTTGCACATTGAATAAAAAATGTCAAAAGGTAAAAGAAAATATAAATACACACACTCACATACACACACACACAAACACACACACACACACACACACACACACATATATATATATATATATAATTTTAATTTCATGTATTCTGTATTCTGGAAATATAAGCAATTAAATTTAATGTTTATTTGCCCTGCTTAATGAATAGTTTTATACTGAGCAAATTACTGCATTGCTTATTTATGAATAAGTATATATATGAATTGTACAATGTAAGCAATTCTCTACTCATTTTGAATAAATACACTGAGCTAGATAAGATTGTCTTTTGAAAAATAAGATGCTATTCAGCTGAAACAACTCTGTATTTATGAGTCAGAGATGACCATGTCTTATTGGTAATATATGAATCCACATGAAAATATTATTTGTTCTATTTTGTACACAAAATATAGTTACTCATCTTTATTTTTGGTTATCTTATTGTGTTTCTTTAATTTTCTTTCTTGAACAAGGTCTCATGTAGCTTTGTATAACTTCAAACTCTATATATATTGCAGGATGACCTCGATGAGCAGATGATCCACCATTCCTTATTTCCTAAGTGTGGTGATTTTGAATTGTTTCAATGTTTATAGTTTACAGAATTATGAAAATAACTATTTTATTAATATATTTTTTGTTAATTTTACTGAATAGTTCCATATTTTAAAACACCTGTGTAGTAGAAATGTTGTCTATTCTTCAGTTTTAGGAAATAAGAACTATAGAAAGATTTTCATAGACTAAGATTTGTCTCCTGTCTTTTATGTTCATAAAAATGTCATGCATACACCTCACTTTAAGAGTAACTGAGCAGAAGCAGGGAATGTTGGGTCATAACTTTAACACCGACTCCTCCTTTAGTGCAGTTAGAATGATTTCTTCATTGTTGAAACCAACCTAACTTAGGTTTCACCATCAAGCTGGCTAGGGCTATGCAATAAGACACTATTAATAACTAACTTAGTGGATAAAATGTAAAGTAATTTAGCAGAAAGGGAGTTGAAGAACAGACACAGAAATGGAAAACTGGATTTTTCAGAAAATTCCACTTAATATCATTATAGAAAGAGAAGAGTGTATATGTGTTTGTCTGAGTTTATGTATCTATCTACTCATCTGTTCGACAAACACTCTGAATTGACAAACTTCTAGATTATGCAGGTAACAAAATAACAAATAAAATAAAATAAAAACCACAGTAACTAAGAATGAAGTTTCATTCTTTCCGTCTTTTTTTTCTTCCTTCCTTCCTTCCTTCCTTCTTTCTTTTTCTTCAAGACAGAGATTTTCTGTGTTACAGTTCTAGCTATCCTAGAACTTATCTCTTGTAGACCAGGCTGGCCTTGAACTCACAGAGATCTGCCAGCCTTTCTCCCCTGAGTGCTAGGATTAAAAGTGTGCACCACCTCCAACCAGTTGAAGAGTAAAGTTTTTATGAACAGACCTGTTCCTGGAGCTCACACACATTCTCCTCAAAATATTCTCAAATAGTTTTGTCAAACTAGGAGATCATTGACTATTTTATCCAATCCACCCTCTTCCACCCTCTTTCTTCACTGGGTTAGAACTGCACACTGAAGAGGGACCCAACTGTTTCCTGCTGCCTCGCAGCAACTTGTTCTAAGAGGAATTTCTCTTTCTAGATTTCTTATAAGTTTTTAAATCATACCTTGACAGACAACTGATTCTTGAAGAGTTTACATGAACACATTTTATGACAGTGTCTTTGCTATTCAGAATGAAAAGGGACTGATTGTCTGTCACAGGACAGAATATTACCTGAAATTTCATCGCTCTTAATCCTAATATTTATTACACTAAACTTAAAAGCTGTAGAAAGATTGAAAGCTTGTGATATTTTTCAATCATTCCAACTTTCTTTATACACTGAAGTGTATATATGGATGACATATTATTATTTCTACTAGAAGAAAGAAAAGAACTAAAGCCTAGAGAACACACCACAATTGAGATGAATTAAATATCTGAGAGCGTCTTGACTGAAAAATCTTATCTTTATGGAAAGGCAAGCTACTAAGGCTTGGACACGGGAAACAGTCATTAACTATGATTCTAAACATAACATTAGCTTATTTTTCTTTCCTTATTCTCAGTATTGCTATTGAACTTATGACCTCCAAAAAATAAGCTGTATGTCATTGCAAAATATTTGCATGTATTATTTTTTGGATATTTCCTAAGTCTGCTGTAATGAGCACCACACTCTCAGTACTTTAGAACAAAATGAATAAATTATCGTAGAGCTCTGCAGATCAAAAGATACAGCATCAATCTCATCAGGCAACTATCAAGGCTTGTACAGCCTTGGGTTCCTTCTGGAATCTCAAAAAGGGGAAGTCCTGTCCTTTTTCATTTCCTGGAAACTACTTGCTCACCTTGACTCTAGACTACTTTTAGCATTCCAATACCTTATTCTGTCTTTTACTTCCTACTGCACTACCTCTGACCCTCTTCATTACATAGATGCTATAGACTACAATAATAAAACCAATGATGATGTTCTATCTCCTCACCTTTAATATAAACATATCAAAAAATTCCATTTATTGTGTAGGAATACATATTCACATACTCTGGGCTATTAGACCCTATTTTGAGAGAAATACAAGTGGAGTATCTCATCTGTTCTTTTCATCCTTCCTAACTTGCATAGAGGAAGGTGCTAGTAATAGAAACTGATCGTATGAAGGTGTTCATAGTCTAATCTGTTTCACTGTTGGAATTCTGAACTTACATTTATACTTCAGTATTTAGCCAGGGGAATAAAGCAACTAAAACCTTGCTCTTAAAAAGAGCTGCTAGATAGGGAAGAATAATTAAACACTCAAGAAAACTAAGAACTCTGTGTTCAAGTAACTCTCTTATTTATATTGAAATGATCAGATTTATCTTTAAGGAAGTGCTTTCAGAGTGAAGGAAATGTTCAGAAAGAAGCATTTTTTTCCATAGAGTCAAATTAATGGCAAATGAAGGATTAACTTCTGTAAATTTTAGACTAGAGCAATTAATATCTATTTTATTTAAGAAACAAAACTGTGGTTCCTGCTCAAATAAAGAATATACTCTTCTCATTTATATTCAGATCATTCACGTCAAACAAGTGTAGAACATAAACAGCCTTGGAAACTGCAGACTTAGTACAATAGAACTTGCACTTTAACAAGAATGAAGGAATTATACATTTTAAGGTTTTAATTAATTTTAAATATGTCAATATTTCTGAAAGTATAATCTTTACAGAAGTGAAAATTTTGAATACTGAAAACTTCTATAATTGATGGGAAAGTGATAGTAGTTATTTACTCTTCAATCATAGCAAAATATCATGATAAAGCTCCAAGCTTGTATTACTAAGCTAGAGTTTATACCCAGAATTGATCAGAATAAATCAATTTTATTCCAATATACTCAAAACATGTCTCTTATCAAAATTTATGTTATTATCCAATAATAAAAGCTAGCTTTGATTATGAGCAATAAATTGTTTATTATTAAAGTATATTGTAAAATTTCCAAATAAATAATTTTTTGTTTCATTACTGTTTTAGAATAATCATGACATTACAATTTTAGAGGGTTATGATTTATGAAAGATGGGAAAATTTTATACTAAAATATCTACAACAACTGTTGCAGGTAGTTCTACTGGTTGGCTCTGAAGAAAATTTAAGAATAAAACTTACTGACAGAATTAAAAATATGAATTTGGAATTAGCTGTGTTTATAAGAATTGTGTTTATCTCAGAACACATAACAGGGAGATGCTGAAACTAGTGCTTTAATCTCATTTGAATATTTTGCAACTCTACTTTCTGCAGTGTAAAGAGAACTTAATTAAATATTTTCCAAGATACAGTTATTGGGAGAATGCAAGACCCATATTCTTAAATACAAAGGTGAAACATATAATAATAATATTTTATGAAATGACCTTATGATTTGTTTTATCATTTGACTGTTGGGGTAGTATAAATCCATAACTTCCAAAACAATAGGATGAAGATGAGGAATTGGAGCTAATATTGCATATCCACTGAAAATGAAAATCTAGGGAGAAATAATTATCTCCTTAGTTCATGCTCTGAAGTAGAGGATGTTCTGCACAGGGTAAGAGACAGAATCATTACCATAAACTATGAAAAGTTATATTAAAACAGGTGGATGTAAGGATTTGAGAATCATAGGGACACTGAAGGAAAATAAACAGCAAGTTGAAAGAAATGTATACTTGTCTTATTAGGAAATCAAGGAATTGGGGGCAAAATCAGAAAATATACATAACTGGAGGGCTGCTTGTGAGTTGGAGGATTGAGAAGCAAAAAGCTATTTTAGATATTTTCAAGAATGTCAGCCTGGGATAGGCAAATGAGAGAAGGGATAGGGGAGAGAGAAGGAGAGAAAGCTGAATTCTGGATCCTCCACAATGTGCAGGCTTTTGAACATATGTATTTGTTTAGATAGATTAACCTTTTTCTGTTCAGATACTTCATTTATGCTTTATTGTTTTTATAAATATTTAAACAAAGCCATAGTGGTCTTAAGAAAGGTTACAGTGAGTTTTCCCGTGGTGTTTGATCACAGAGCTTAGTAAGTATTTACTTTCCTATATGAATCTATACAGTATTGCCACAAATCTAAAATTCTAGGAGCAGCACACATATTCTTTTATACTATCATCTAAATTTATGTTACTTTTATTAATAAAATATCAACATAATCCATGTCTAAATGTTTTTCTTCATAGCTTTTATTTTACATTACAAGCATTTGCTGAAAACATTATCAGTGGATTTGCTAGATATCTCATGCTGATTTACTCAATTACTGGTAAGCTTGATTTCTATCAACTACAGAAGGAAGCTTAATTTCTCTGCCATTGTCTTCTAGAGAAGATTCTTTGAAAAAGGCTCAGTTATTATCCATGTAATTATAAAACAGATATATTCAAAATGAAGGCTACATTTGGGAATTGCCATGTCATCCATGCCTTAATAGGTTTAGAGAATGGAGTAACTGCAAGTATTGACTCAATAGATTTATTTTATTAGCTATAACCCTTAATAAGGGAGATATTCTTTTAAGAAATAGGTTTATATATCTTCTGTATATTTTCATGCCTAATATTTGCTTGATGTCCAGGAACTTGATCTGTTTCATATATTCCATTTTTATTAAGAAACAATAATTACCTATCAAAATCACCTTTTTGTTGTAATAAAGACTATAATAAGCTTAAAATATTTAAAAATTATAAGTATATATATTCTCATTGACTGAATTAAGGAGCAGGCCAAGGTTTATTCATTGCATTCATTTGAATTTTGGATTACCTGAATCATAATTTCTAAACACTTAATGAATCCACATTAATAAATATCACAATATTTTTTTCATTTGTTTTGATGATTTTTGTCTAGTAATAGACTCCTACTTGCAATTACTATCATAATTATGACAATTTATATGTTGCTGTATGTATGTTTTACATTGAGGTTGTGTGCTGATAGAAGTGTGTGGTGTGTGTGTGTGTGTGTGTGTGTGTGTGTGTGTGTGTGTGTTTGGTTTAGTTTGTGTGGTTTTAGTATATATGATGTATCTTGTATTTTTGCACATGCTGTATGTACTTTAGGAGTTATTGAGGAAAACAAAAACATCTTTTGTTTTCAAAATTATATATATATATAATTTGAATTTAGTTATAATGAGTTGTATCAAAATAAAAATATTTATATCATTGCCCTTTTTCTTTCTGTTCTGAATCCCCTCCATCCCTCCTTGTTCTTTCTCTAATTCATAGACAAAATTGCACACACAAAGACATATATACAGTAGCAAATGGCTCCCTCTATATTATGTAATCTGAATGTGTGTGATCCTTGACTGACCACTCAGTGTTGGATAAAGAACTAGGCTACACTTTCCAGTGGTAAACCATTTCTCATACTCTCAGAATTACCACCGTTGCCTGGAGTTTCTTGTCTAATCTTGAGGAACCGCATATCTATTAAATTTTAAAAAAGAAATGTGTGTATTTTATGAGATTGGGACATATTTTAGCAGTTTGAGACAAAGACCACATGGCAAGACACATCAGTGAGTAAACGTACTTTCTACCAAGACTGAAGTTATGAAAATGAACTAGGTGTACGATTACTCGGATGAGATACTATGACCATGGCAACTCTTATAAAAGAAAGCATTTAATTTGGGACTTGTTTATACTTTCAAGGCTTTAGTCATTATCATCATGGCAAGATGCATAGTGGCAGGAGAATAAGCTGAGAGTTAATACACCACAGGCATCAGGGAAACAGGAAGAGAAAGACTCTGGGCTTGGAATGGGCTTTTTGAAACCTCAAAGCCCACTCAGACTGACACACATTGTCCAATGTTGCCACAACTCATAATCTTTTAAAATATTATAAATATTGTTGACCAAGTATTCTAATATATGTGCCTCTGGAGGTCATCCTTATTCAAATCACCAAGATCCTTGATACACACATGTTGCAAGGAAAGCAACAACTCTTACAATCAGTCCCCATACTTCTGTACATACAGCATGCAAAGAGTCTCCCTTCCACACAAATTCTGAAAAGCCTTTTGTTCCTTCATCCACTCTCCAATCAGCAATTATTTTCTTTAAAGCACTGTGAGAATGGGTGCCTCTACGATACAATACTGTTAGTACAAGTGCACATTTTAAAAATAACTTAAACTGGCTAACATAGTTATGTATCCTGAATATGAACTCCATAGCTAAGCAAAATTCAAAAATCAAAGCCATTAATAGAAGGAAAGAAAATGGAGCAGGATGAAAGATATCTGCAAAACATAGTTGAATATAGACGAGTTTTATAAAGAAACTAAAACACTGACAGGATTAATATTAACTTGGATACAAATATTGAGGAAAAACAAATAGTGTTTGGCTAGAGTGAAAAAAGACAAAGCTATGAGACTTTAGAAATGAATAATGGAAAAAAAATGCTTTTCAAAGGCTAGCCTCATCACCATCCTTATCATTGTCTCAGAACAACAGCTTTCAACTCACTCTGCCTATTTTCTGCTGCCAGAACTACAGGAGGTCATATGGTTCAGTTTCCTGAAAAAAGGGGATCACAGAGCACAATATTGAAACTGGAGGAAGTGAAAGTCTGTCATCTTTAATGGGTGTAGGCATGAACCTCTGATTTTTGTAATTTGGTGACACCGGATTCACATAACTCACACTGTACAGACTCTGACTAAAGCAAGGCAAACAGTTAAAAGGGAGGCATGTTCTTCTTTTGAAGGGAAATGAAGAAGAATTTGACCTGGGGGAGAAGGAAGGTGGGGGAATGAGTGGACTGGGTGGAGGGAGATGGAACTCTGGTCAGGAGATTATGCATGAGAAGAATAAAATATAATAAATAAAGCAACTGAATAGACATAGCAGACATAGCACAGGATATACATAATCTCCGGTTCCTGACCTTGCTATCTTAGAAAACAGGAATAGAAAAATTGAATATTTTACTCTGATATAATTTGGGGATTTATAATGATATCATACTTGTTAAAACTATAATGAAAAGTGATCTCTAAATACTGGGAAACATCAATCTGTATTATTTAGTAATCGTGTGCTGTGGAGGCCCCAAAATATGAGCCTATTCTACCTTTTGTGAAGATAAGAATTTGAGCTTACTCAAAGTTATTAACAACAACTGTGACTACACACCCTGACCTAGGGTTCAGTTACTTGGTATTTTGGACATTAACATGGCCCATAGAGGGAGATCCACTCCACCCTGACCAAAGGTCAGAGAATTTAAGCATACTTCTTTTCCTTCCTTTGAAATACGGGGTTGGATCTAGGGAGAGGCTGCCTTCAGTATACTTTATCTGGGTGAGTTTACTGCCTAAAAAACAGAATAATTTTCTCAAGAAATAATCACTTGATGTCTCAAGTATTGGGGCAAATAAATGTTCTAGTTGTCCTTTGTATCATGTTAAAGCAGTCTTTTGCCTTCTCCCCCCCCCGTTTTTTTATTGGGGTGTAAAAGTATATGGAACTTAAACACATACAGACTCAGAACTCAATATGCAGGAGGCAGTGAGCTGCCATTCCAATACTATATACTATGTCACCATGTTTCTTTCTGATCTCTGTTTCTCCTACCTAACTTTCTAATCCTCAAGCCTCTACCCTAGAAGGTATGAACCTGGCTGCAGCAGAAGTCACCCCAAAAAGTTGACTCCCAACAATGTACTTTCATTAAAACTCATTACATGAAACATTTCTCTGAAAGCCATGATCTCATCATATATTTTAAACGATATGCACATTTACAACTTATTTTGAATTTTTATATGCCTTATTTAATTTTTATTTTTTTAAAATTTCATGATCAATTTATTCACTAATTCATGCTCTATTAGTACATTAATTTCAAATTTTCTTTTCCCACTCCAATTCCTTCATGTCTCCCTAACTTCCTCTCAAATTCATGATCTCTTTACGTACATAGAGTATAGACTGTATCCTCCTGAGTCTCTTTATTGTTTTTTATATATGTTTGTGTATAGGAATAACCACTTGGGAATGGATAACCTACAATGAGTCTTTTCCCTGGAGAAAACACACTTCTCTGTCACTCAGTAGCCACTGATAGCAGCTCTTCATTTTGTTGCAGAGGACGAGAAAATTCTCCCATCCATATTGGTTTGTGCACTACAGATCCTCTTTACACAGTCATATTGTTGCAAGTCTGCGAATGCAACATCTCTGTGATATCAGCAAGGCACTGTCTCTAAGAAGGTATCCTGGTTCTTTTCCTTTTTTAATCTTTCCTCCCCTTTCCAGTGTCTCCCAAAGCTTAGTTATAACATATAGGTCTAAATGTATAGCTATTGATTTATAGCTACTATTTCTTTCCTGTATTTTAGATATTATCAGATTGATGTGGATATAATTTTATATAGTCCATAAAGCATGTAGTTCTATAGATTTTCAAAAAAAACTAAAAAGACAGAATATAAATACTTTTTACTATGGAGTGTTGTGTTCGTTTTCTGCTTGTAACAGGCATATGGAACCATTCCGTCTACAAATATGGTGAGGAGGGGAATTTTAAAATTATTTTGTGTCTTCATGTTGAATATACTATAGATTGGAGAGTTGGGAGATACATAAAGGATATTTTTTTTTCTTCCAAGAAAGAACATATTTAGAACAGTGCTTCGGTTTTTGGGCCAGATTTAAACATACATTTCTGTTTCCATATTGGCATTAAAAAATGTTAAATATAATAGCAAGCACAATAATTTATGTACTAGTGACATTTGGTTAATGATAGGTTTTGAAAATCTGAATAGTTTAAACAAGGAAACAAAAAGTGAAGTCAATTATCTTATATTTGCTTAAATTATGAATATTTATATATAAGAATGGATTACTAATAACATTTTTAACAGATACAATCTGTTAAGAAATATTACAAAATAACGTAAGTGTGTGTGTATGTGTAAGATATTGGAAATATTATTATGAAAATCATGACACAGAAGGGAATTAATGAAAATGGATTGCTTATTGCTATGATTTTCAAAAACTGGCATTACTCTCATAGAAAAAATGTACTTAGAGATCTCATAACCTCTCTTCCAACACACACTTGCACAATTCTATTCACTACCACAATCTTATTTCAGAGTATTCATTACTGTTGCTTATAATGTGCAGATTATATTAGAATCCATTTTAGTGCATGGTGATTTCCAGCAAATCTATAAATTTACTCAGCATTGTAGAAACATATAGGTGCATCCTAATGCCTTCAGAAATCTCTGTCATGTACTGACTTAGCTTCCTTCTGACTAAAATCTTGGCAATGGCTAATACTTATCTGTCTTCATAATTTTGAATTCTATTTCATATAGATGTTATAATACAGTGTAGAATCTTGAAATACAAGACCTTCACATTTAATAGCTTCTTAACAGTCTTAATGTCTTGGGGGTTCATACAGGATCTTGCCACCACCCTTGATTGATCACTAGATATGAATTATAAGATCCTACTTGTGAAACCATCACCCACATTGGTTACAATACATAAAGAAAGCAAGCTGAATTGCTATAAAAAAAAAAAAACCTTACTCTAAGTGGGCTATTTTTCACAGTACTGCAAAGCATTGTCCTGATTCCCTGGAAAAGCAAAGGCATCAGTAGTTTGCCCAGTTATAAAACCTATGAACAATGCTGATAAAATATGAAAGATGTGATCAATTGTATAATAGTGGGAGGGCTATCCTGAGTGTAACCAATTGATCCATGGCTGAATTTGAGACATGGCCCTAAAGATTGAATCCATGCTTGATACTGTAACACCAAAACACGTAGGTGAGAAATTCATAACAATAGAGGAAATTCACTGCTGTTGTTTAACCAAATTGACATTATGCTGAACCATCTTCTATGTATTTTTGATCATACCCATAAACTAATGTGATTCTACATCTTCAACATAGAATCCTTTTCTTTTAGAAACCAGCAATAAGCAGAGACTATTGGCCTTTCAATGTACTGGGGATATGTGACAATTAAATGTTCATCTCTGAGTAAATCATTTAGACCTCTCTTGTATGGTTGGACAATGTCAGTAAAGAGGGGGAAGAAAAAAATGTATGAATATGAATCAGAAAACAGAAGGAAAAATCATGCAGCCATAAACTCATAGCAGCTGTGGTTACCTGCACTGAGACAGCACATAGTAGTCAATTATGAATGGTGATGATGTTCCTTGTGCTCTCCTACTACTCCCTGCTGCCCTATTGTCTAATGACAGATTCTGTGAGAGCAAGAGCTTTGTCCTCAGTTGCATACCCATGGGTGAGCTTATGAGATGCTGAATATGTAGTCGAAAATGCGCAATCACAAAACTACCTCAAACTGCATCTCCCTTTCAACTTCATGTCCTCTTTTGTAAAACTCACTCAGTTCATTTTTTTTTCTTTTTTTAAAGTCCATCCACTAAAACATAGACAACCTTCCAGGGGACACATCTCTGAAAATATAAAATAACACTCCTCTTTAAACAACCATTAGCTATCAATAGTTCCTAAGATGGGGGTGGTGTCACATGTTTCTCTTATGCTTGTATCACAACACTAACTAGCTTGGTGTTCAGCCGGTCTTTTACAGATAACCACTAATTCTGAGAATCCATTAGTGCCAAGGCCTTGTAGGGTGGTCTTTGATGGAGTTGAAGAATAGATAGTTAAAAATTTTAGTTTTTCTTACTTCTGATAAAAGATAAAGTAGATATAAATATTGCAACTATAATTCTTACTTGATACCTGTTTTGTTATACTTAATTTTACTACATTAAAGTTACAACCTTCCTTTATATTGAGACAAAAAAGGGGAGATAATGTGGGATTTCTCTATGTAAACTATGAATAAGTTTTATTACCATTGGTTATTAAAGAAGCTGTTTCGGCTGATGGTTTAGTAGAGTAAAGCAAGGCATGAAATCCGAACAGAGATATAGACAGAAAATAAGCAGAGGCAGGGAGCTGCCAGGGAGATGCCAAAGGAGAGAGATGCTAGCTGCCAGCCAGAACCTTACCTGTAGGCCACAGCCATGTGGCAATACACAGAATAATAGATATGGGTTAATTTCAGTTATAAAAGTTAGCTGTAAATATGCTTAAGCTATTGGCTAAACAGTGTTTAAATTAATACAGTTTCTATTTTATTAAAACAAATGAGCAGTCTCCCCTTACAAGTATTTATACTTCATAGTTGTAAATATTATTTTAATAATCTGAAGAATTTAATGAATTTTTATTTGACTTAAGCCATTTTCCCAACATGCACACTTAGAGATATTGTGAGGAGCAATGAAAACTTTTGTAAACAAATTTCACATGTAGGTTCTATTTCCAAGTTTGTTTCCTGAAAAATATCTTTTAATCAAAATTATTTCTTAATACATTGAGTTATTTTGCTAAATGCTATTTCCATATATATTCTGAATTCAGAAATGAATATTCCAAAATATTTCTATGAAATATCTGACTGATCTACAAATTTCTTAGCATTAAAATTGTGTGTATTTTCTGCACACTTAAAACATCTTATACATAAATATTTCAAGAGTATTTCATTATCACAGTAATATAAATGCAAAATATGACATCTTAATTATAAGGAACAATCACTTTGGAAATTTTATTCTTCTTATGTTACGAATATTTTATAGTCTTTACTCTTCTTATATTACAAATAGTTTTTATTTCCACCAGGGCCTAGAAGAACAGATGATAAATGTTCTATATCAGTGAGGCTATGCTGTCACTCAGGTTTTATTCTGTTTGCTACTGAGCTATTGAATGACTCAGGGAGTCATTATCCACAATTGTGTACCCACTAGAATACACAGGCTTTAATGGATATTGAAAAACCGAAGTCAACAGATGACCCTGATTATGCTTAGTGGGTCACAAAATGAAATACATACCATATATATATATATAATATTATATATATTAAGAAATATTTGCAGAACAGAACATTGAAAGGAGTGCAGAAATTTAATAGAGTCAGGATAAAAATAAGAGAAACTGTATGTGTCTAGAATTGCCAAATAAAAATTTTATTAATGAAAATGTCCTAAAATCATGTTAGAAAAGTAATAATGAGTGTGAAAGTTTGTCCCTAACAGGATAATAATATAAAAGTAATAAAAAGACCACAATTTAAGTCCCAGTTTATTTATTTATTTGTTTGTTTGTTTTTAGATATCTTGCTTTCTCTGTTTCATCTCTTTACTCAGGACAGCAGTAAACAAAAAGCCTTTTGAGGGATCAAGAAGGTCAGTATGGAGTACTGTCAGAGAGGGAGAGCAAGGAAAGAGATATATTGATAGAGGGAGTCCTTATGGGTTTAGGGTAATTCCCTGGAATCCACAAGGATGGCCCCAGCTAAGAATCTAAGCAGTAGTGGAGAGGGTGCCTTATCTGCCCTTCCCCTATAAGCAGATTGATGACTGCCTTAATTGTCATCATATATCTTCCGTCCGGTAACTGAAGGAAGAAGATGTAGAGATCCACCGCTAAGCACTGGGCTGAGCCCCTGGAGTCCGCTCATAGAGGAAGAGGAGTGATAATAAGAGCAAAGGGGTCAAGACCATGATGAGGAAAACCACAGAAACAGCTGACCCGAGCTGATAAGAACTCACCAGCTCTTGACTGAGAGCTGCAAAAGTTGCATAGGACTGACCTAGGCCCTCTGAGTGTGGGTGACAGTTGTGTGCTTGGGCAATTAGTGGGGCCACTGGTGGTGGAACCACTATTTTATCCCTAGTGCGTGAACTGACTTTCTGGTGCCTATTATTTATGTAGGGATACCTTTGTCAGTCTAGAGACAGGGAGAAGGACCTTAGTCCTGCCTCAAGTGATTTGAAAGATTTTGTTGAATCCTAACGCAAGATCTCACCCTCTCTGAAGAGTAATAGGGATGGGGTCCGGGAAATTGGAATAAGCAGGAAGCAGGGAAAGAGAGGGAACTGGGATTGGTATATAATACATAAAAGACTGTTTTAAAAAAATAAAAAAGAATGCCCCCCCAAAAAGGAAAGATTTCAGAGAGAGGTAACTGAGGCATCCTAGATCATATTTGACTTCAATGCTAGAAAGTTCTTTTTACTTTCCATTTCTCCCTCTATTTTCTTTTTGATACATGGTTTTTCTGTGTAGCCTTTTCTGTGTAGCCCTGGCTGTACTGGAACTCCATCTGTAGATCAGACTGACTTTGAACGCACAGGGATTCACATTCTTTTGCCTCCCAAGTGTTTGGATTAAAGACACCACCCAGGTAAATTCTAGTTATTTCTTTAAAAATAACTTTCTACCTTTTCTTCCACATTTGGAGTTGAAGTAAAGGTAATCTTGGTTTGAAGTTCAGTTTGAGCTCTATATTAAAAGACCTTGTATGAAAAATATCATGTCTAAAGATATTATCTTCTTCAGTATAGTACATTACATAAAATATAAGGCAACACATATACCTTATCCAAAACAATGTTCTGTTAACCAAAGCTTATGCAAACTTTAATGGACCTTATGTTTGTCTAGATTTTCATCACAGGTGTGGAATATGAGGGCCTTCTTGTTGAAGTTTCTGTCATGCCCAGTTCCCACAGCTAGTAAGCCCCAAAGAAATTACACAGAGTCTACATTAATGATAAACTGTTTGGCCCCTCCATTATCTCAGGCTTCTTATTAGCTCTTATAACTTATATTAACCCATTATCCTTATCTATATTAGCCACATGGCTCAGTACCTTTTTCAGCAGGGCAGGTCACATCCTGCTTCTTCCATGGTCTGGGCAAGACTGGGGAAAGAGCTTGCTTCTTCCCAGAATACTCCTGTTCTCATAGCCCCACCTCTATTTCCTGTCTGTTTGTCCCACCTACACTTCCTGCCTGGCCAATCAGCGTTTTTTATTAAAACATGATAGACAGAATACAGACAATTCTCCTGCACCACAGGTGTATGTTTGATTAGTTTATTTACATAATTATATATCAAATTATATGATTTCTTTAAAAGATAAACTTAATACCTCTTAAAATTATATAAAGGTAATTGCTTTATTTTCAATTTTAATTTTTGATCTCTTTTTTTCTCATTATTGAAGTAATATTTTATAAAACAACTATTGAAATGGAATAATGAAATGAGGTAATATGAGTTCACACACTACCATGATTCATAAAACATATTATCCACATTTTTTCTTTTATTAATAATAGATTCCTCTCTCACTTAATATTTCAGGAGTAGAGTCTTTCCACCCTCTACTCCTCTCAGTTTTTTCCTAAGTCTCCTCCCATGGTGTATCTGTTTTAGTTTCCCCAAGTCTCTTCCCATGTG
Organism: Ondatra zibethicus; assembly: GCA_004026605.1. Classification (NCBI taxonomy): domain Eukaryota; kingdom Metazoa; phylum Chordata; class Mammalia; order Rodentia; family Cricetidae; genus Ondatra; species Ondatra zibethicus. The sequence continues at coordinate 38,986 of PVIU01006929.1, read as the reverse complement.
TATTTAGTTTCTCTCTTGTTAGAAAAGATCCATGTCTAAGAGATAAAAATAATATATAACAAAATAAAATATAATAAGACAAAACAAAAAAATCACGTCAAAGTTGGCAGGACAAAACAAAGAAGGTACAAGAATGAGAGACCCTACTCATTTGCATACTCAGAAGTCACATAAAAACTCTAAACTGGAAACCACAGAGGACCTGATGGTCCAAACCTGGGAAGGCCCTGTGTATGCTGCTTGGTCTGGTGCATTCATATGACTTTTGTCCAGCTGATTTAAATGGCTTTGTTATCTTGGTGTTCTACCCTCTGACTCTTATATTCCTTCTGCCTTGTCTTCTGTGGTGTTCCCTGAGATCTGAAGCAATTGATTGGATGGGTATATCACATTTTGAGTTTCTTGTTCCAAAGTCTCCCATTCTCTGCTTATTATCTGACTATGTGTTCTCTGTATTTGTTATCATCTGATGAAGGAGGAAGGTTCTCTGATCATAGCTGAGCCCGAAGAATGCCATTAAGAGATGTTTGATCACTATTTTTGAGCACTAATATTTGGTTTTAACCTAGGTCTCTAGGTTATCTAGTCTTAGGATATTGCTCAACCAAGCAGTTTCTAGTATGTGTCACATCTCATGGAGTAGACCTTAAATCAAAAAAGGTACTGGTTACACCTACAGACAAACACTGCAAACACGACACTGTTGTAGATCATAGGGTTTGTGGCTGGGTTGGTGCTACATTTCTTTTCTGGTAGTGTGTAGATTCCCTTCTGTACCAAAGAGGCTAGAGCATAGGGATGAAGTAGGCACCAGCACAATTTGTTCATGTTCAATGAGTTATATAGGTGTTGTCTAGAACAATGAGGCCTTGTCTTTTTTTTTTTCTTCTTAAGAAAAATCTGCTATTTTGTTGATAATAGCCTGGGTTGTTTAGGGGGTTGGTTGTTTTTAAATGCTTCCTTATATATTCTATATATATTTTCTACAAAGATACATTTCTCTATTTCATGAAGAAAAAACTATTCTGTGTTAACATTGTAGTTCAGAACTAGAACAAGCAATTAGCATGCTCAAGACACTTCTTCCATCCCTTATAGTGCTCAGAAATAGTCATTCCATATAGAATAGATAATGTTTTCTCACATTTATTAGAATAATACACTATTCACTCAAATACCTGTTTGTTCTCAGTCAATATTATGATTTTACAGTTGATCTGTGTGGTGTATAGACATTTTAGTTGACCTTCATTTTCTTAGCTGAGATCACCTTACTTCTGTAGTGATATGACAGTCAAGAAAGCATTATATGCTTGGCATTTCTGTTAGCCAGACCCACTGTTTCTATAACAGTTGGTTTATTACTATTATTGTTCTGATTTTTTTTTTGAAAAATGGTCTCATGCTAAGTGAGGCTGCATTGTACTACATTATGTAGTTATGGATAATGCCAAATTTCTCATGCCCAGAATTTTCCTCTATGTGCCGGAAAAACATACATCTCACTTTAGCTTATTCATTTTATTCAATCTACTCTTGAAGAATAATAGAGCCATTATTAAGGTAGGCTGTTATAAAAAGCTGTGCTAGATAAACTTGTTCAAACATTCATTTATTGGACTACAGATTCAATGCAATGCCCATCAAAATCCTAGCAAAATTCTTCACAGACCTTGAAAGAGCGGTACGGTACTCAACTTCCTATAGAAAAGCAAAAAAAAAAAAAAAAAAAAAAAAAAAAAAAAAAAAAAAAAAAAAAAAAAAAAAAAAAAAAAAAAAAAAAAAAAAAAAAAAAAAAAAAAAAAAAAAAAAAAAAAAAAAAAAAAAAAAAAAAACCAGAGGATAGCCAAAACAATCCTGTACAATAAAAGAACTTCTGGAGGCATCACAACCCCTTACTTCAAACACTACTACAGAGCTACAGTACTAAAAACAGCCTGGTATTAGCATAAAAACAGTCAGGAGGACCAATGGAACCCAATGAAAGACTTGGAAATTAATCCACACACCTTCGAACACCTGATTGTTGACAAAGAATCAAAAGGTATCAAATGGAAAAAAGAAAGCAAGTTTAAGAAATGGTGCTGGCATAAATGGATATCAACATGAAGAGGAATGAAAATATATCCATATCTATCACCACGCACAAAAGCCAGCCACACTGAGCCTTATAGAAGAGAAAGTGGGAAGTACACTTGAATGCATTGGCACAGGAGATTACTTCCTAAATATAATACCAGTAGCACAGACACTGAGAGAAACAATTAATAAATTTGACCTCCTGACACTGAAAAGCTTCTGTAGTGCAAAGGCCCCGGTCAACAAGACAAAATGGCAGTCTACAGAGTGGGAAAAGACAGAGGTCTGATCCCCAAAATATACAAAGAACTCAAGAAATTGATCATCAAAATAACAAATAATCCAATTAAAAAAATAGAGTACAGACCTAAACAGAGAATTCTCAACGGAGGAATTTAAAATGGCCGAAAGACACTTAAGGAAATGCTCAACATCCTTAGTCATCAGAGAAATGCAAATCAAAACAACTCTGAGATATGGAAATATTACACCTGTAAGAATGGCCAAGATCAAAAACACTGACGACAACTTATACCGGAGAAGTTGTGTGGTGAAGGGACCACTCCTGCATTGCTAGTGGGGATGCAAGCTGGTATAGCCCCTTTGGATGTCAGTTTAGGAATTTCTCAGAATATTAGGAAACAACCTTCCTCAAGACCCAATAATACCATTTTTGTGTATATACCCAAAGGATGTTGAATAATGGCTCAAGAACATGTGCTCAACTATGTTCATAGCAGCAATGTTTGTCATACCCAGAACCTGGAATCAACTTAAATGCTCCTCAACAGAAGAATGGATAAGTAAAATGTGGTACATTTACACAATGGAGTACTACACAGCAGAAAAAAATGAAATCTTGAATTTTGTAGGCAAATGGATGGAGCTAGAATACATCATTTTGAGTGAGGTAACCCAGACATAGAAAGACAAGTATCACACGTACTCACTCATAAGTGTTTTTTAACTAAAAGCAAAGAAAACCAGCCCACAAATCACAATCCCAGAGAACCTATACAACAATGAGGACCCTAAGAGAGACATACATAGATCTAATCTACATGGGAAGTAGAAAAAAACAAGATCTCCTGAGTAAATTGGGAGCATGTGGACCTTGGAGAGGGTTGAAGGGAAGGGGGGAGGTAGGGAGGGGAGCAAAGAAAAATGTAGAGATCAATAAAAATTAAAAAAAAACATTTATCAAAGCATATATATACTAATTTTGAATAATCATTTTATCTATCCCTTTTATTTAGTCTCATTCAAGAGAATGTATATGACTTAAATAAATAGTGCACAAACTTTACCCAAATACTTTTTGCAAATTAGCTTGTTTCTTGAGCCATGAGACTTCTTAGTAGATATTGTATGTCTTTACCAGTCAGCATTGTTGAGATGGTTATCAATGTGACAGAATATAGAAACCTAGCCGGGCGGTGGTGGCACACACCTTTAATCACATAATCACAGCATTCGGGAGGCAGAGGCAGACAGATCTCTGTGAATTTGAGGCCAGCCTGGTTTACAAGAGCGGTTTCCAGGACAGGCACCAAAGGTACAGAGAAACCCTGTCTTGAAAAACGAGAGAGAGAGAGAGAGAGAGAGAGAGAGAGAGAGAGAGAGAGAGAGAGAGAGACAGAAACCTGGAGATGGGTCACTTTGACATATCTTCTTCATAATCAATTGACTGTTAAATGAGGTGGGAATAACCAGTCCTTGATGGGTGACACCATCCCCTGAACAGGATGTTGCATTATGCAAGGGGGAGAATAAGTGCTGGCCAGCAATATCAATCAATCTATGCTTCAGTACTACAGTTGTAATGTTAGCGTTTGCTTCAAGTTGAACAGCATTTAGTATACCTCCATGATGCAACAGAATGTATTTTGAACTATGAGCCATGATTAACACTTTCTTCCACTTTTCTTTCTCACAGTACTTTATCACATCAATGGGAAAAGAAATGAAAGAAGTTGTTTTCATTTATTCTTCTCATATTCACTTATTAAAAGAAAAAACAATAGCAAAATTGAATTAAGAGCACAAATTAAGCATTTAGTTGAAAGTAATGAACTGAAATAAACACTTCCTTTAAAATAAAGTAACCTGTTGGAAAGAATAAAAATACATTATACTATTTTATACAAGGAAGAGTGCAATGTTAGAATGCAAAGCTAAGTAACAAAATAGGGTTAATGTAGGTGAAATTTTCTTTGGGTGACCAGCTCACAAAAAAAACAACGTGGAGAATTGTTATTAATTATACAGCTCAGCCTATACTAGTGCTTGTACCACAAGTTCTTATAACTTAAATTAACCTATATTTTTAAATGTATGTTCTTTTCCTTGGTTTGATTACCTTTACTCTGTGCTGGAAATCGTAATTCTTCCATTTCTGATTGGTGACTCAATTTTTTTCTTCTCACAGACTTCTCTGTCCTCAAAAGTCCTGCTTAACTACTTTCTCTGTAGCTACTGACCACTTAGCTCTTTATTAAACCAATAATAATAGCACATCTTTACAGAGTGTAATGAACATTCCACAGCTGTTTAAAGGTAGTGTCTTAGGGTTTCCACCCCTGTGATAAAGTCCATGACCCTAAACTATTGTGGGCACCCATTGTTGGAGGGGCTACTTGTTTGTCCCGACTGCCTTGCTAGCTTACACCCAAAATAACCACACATCAACTGTATTAATTAAAACATTGCTTGGCCATTAGCTCTAACTTCTTATTGGCTAACTCTTACATACTAGTTTAACCCATCTCCATTAATCTGTGTATTGTCACGTGGCAGTGGCTTACCAGAGATTCGAACTGGAGTCTATCTCAGACAGAGGATCCATGGCTTCTCCAACTCTGCTTTTCTTCCTCCCAGCATTCAGTTCCATTTTCTCCACCTACCTAAATTCTGCCCCATCAAAAGGCCAAGGCGGTTTCTTTATTCATTAACCAATGAAAGCAACACATGAACAGAAGGACCTCCTACACTACTAAACTACTTGGTAAGGAAAGAGTTTATTTTATCTTACAACTTATAATTCACTGTCCAGGGCAGCCAAGGCAGATTAGGACAGGTACCTGAAGACAGGGCCTAATAACGATGCCATAGAGTACTCCTGCTTCCTTATTTGCTTTCTGTGGTTTGTTTAATCTGCTTTCAGATAGCATATACAACTACCAGTCCATGGGAGGCACCTCTCACAGTAATCTATACCCTGCTGCATCAATTTTTGATCAATAAAAAGCACCACAGGTTTTTATTAAGCCAGTCTGGTGAGATCATACTCTCCACTGAGGTTCTCATTTTCAAAATATCTCTAACTTGAATTAAATTGACAAAAAAACTAGCCAGCATGAGTGAAAAAAACATTTCAGTTAAAATAGTATGTAAAAATAAGCTTATATGAGTCAAACATCATGAAGATTACACAATAATCTTAAAGTCAAGTAAAAGTGTACTTGAAGTACATGGCATGATAAGCAACAGGATTCACATTAGGGCAAATTCACAGTTGCAGGGTCAGTTCCAGGCTATTCTGGGCTTCTTAAGGAGAAATATTAAAATTAATATGAGGACTGACTGAGGTTTGGCTAATTTAAAATCCTTGCCATCTATGTATAAAGCCATAGGTGATATCTAACGTGACTCAATAAATAAATAAACATTGAATTTTTATGAACATGAGATAATAGGTTTACTTACCTTTAAATAAATATGCCATAATGTGTTTGATAAATTCTAGTGTATAGTTTTGTATTGTTGTTTTACAGATAGCTGATGCAAAAATACAAGTTGACTCTCCCTGGGTTCCTTTGCATTTGAAAATTATTTAATCACAATACAAATTAATCTGTGTAATAGCTTATCAGCAATTCAACAATGGTTTGTCAAGATTACATGACACAATTATAATAAAATGTGAAGTATGCCTCTTGCTGCTAAAAATAAGCCCTGGAAATTGTAATCTTTATTATCTTTTATTTTGTTGTTGTTACCTTTAAATATGGAACCGTTTACATCTGTAGCTATCAAAAAAATTATAACTATTAAAATTTAGAAATAGATGGGTTATTTCATAAAGAATGTTTTATCCAGAAGCCAAATTATGAGTCATTTTAAGATTTTCTTACCCCTAGCTTGCTTAACTGCATGTTCTTAACATAGTTCAATGCTAAATTATTGCAAGGGGAAGAAAACAAATAATAACTAAATTATTTAATTTTTTGATGACATTGGTAATAATAATTCATTCTAAATCCCAGATCTGGAAAGGAAAGAAACTTTAATGCATCACTTGCTGTATATTTTACAATTCATTTACATAAATATTGGTGAAATAAATGATGTTTTAAAAGAACATAGGACCCTAAATCTGATAAAATATGCCACTCATACTATTATCCACATGATGGGCTTTAAAATGTTAGCAGATCTATCCAGTTACATTAGCAATATTCACTCACTGACTTTTATCATTTCATGAGTATATCAAGGTTGAAAATTCTTAGTTGTAAAAGGTTGCAGCTTGTTTTAAAATAACATATTAAGAAAATGAATAAATTTTGAACAAAAGCATATAAACAAATTATGTTTGCCTAATTTATACAAATATAGTTTTTAAAAACACATGAAAGAGTTAACCTTTGAATATTCACTTTAGACTCTTAAAGGGGGTATGTAGTAATAGTTTTAGTTTGACCACAGGTCACAGAAACTACCCAGAAGTTCTAGGAATTGCATATGCAGTTTAATAACTGGTGACTCTACCAAATCTGCTAAATATCAATAAGACTACTGTTAAATCTGTAAAAGAATCATAATATTAAATTTGATGGAATAATTAAACCATTTGTTGATTCTCAGTTTACTTCACCAGGTGGGATTTATTTTTTTATTTTTCCATTCAAAAATTGACACTCCCTCCCCTTCTCCCATTCCCCTCCCGCTCCCCCACTAACCTTCATCCCTCCCCTTCCATCCTTAAGAGAGGGCAAGGTATCCTGCACTGTGGGAAGTCCAAAGCCCTCCCCCCTACATCCAGGTCTAGGAAAGTGTGCATCCAAATAGACTAGGGTCCCAAAGAACCAATAAATGCAGAACAGAGTTCCCCGTGCCATTATCGATGGCTTCTCACTCAGTTCGTCCCCATTGGCAGCCACATTCAGAGAGTCCTGTTTGAGCACATGCTCATTCAGTACCAGTCCAGATGGATTTGGTGAGCTCCCATTAGATCAGTCACACTGTCTCAGTTGGTGGACCAACCCGACGTGGCCCTGACTTCCTTGCTCATCTTCTCCCTCCTTCTGCTCTTCAACAGGACCTTGGGAGCTCAGTCCATTGCTCTGATGTGGATGTGGGTCTCTGTCTCTATCTCCATACAACGGAGGAAATTTCTTTGGTGATATTCAAGATATTCATTAGTGTGACTCTGGAACAAGGCCAGTTCAGGCACCCTCTCCTCTGCTGCCCAAAGACCTAGCTTGGGACATCCCCGTGGACACCTGGGATCCCCTCTAGAGCCAAGATTCTTGCCAACGCTAAAATGGCTCCCTTAATGTGGATATCTTCTTCCCTGCTCCAATATCTGCCCTTCCTCTATCTCCACCCTCCCAATCCACCAAGCTCTCCCCAGTCCTTCCTTCTCTCTTCTCCTTCCCCCTCTCTACTTCCCCTACCCCCATTCCTCCCCCCACCTCCGTCCTCCCAACTTTTGCCCAGTTATCTTGTTTGCTTCCAGTTTCCAGGAGGATCTATATATGTTTTTCTCTGGGTTAACCATGCTATTTGGCTTTTCTAGGCTTGTAAACTATAGGCTTAATGTCCTTTGTTTATGGCTGGGATACCAGAAAATGGAAGGAACTCCCATGATCCTGGATTGGTAGGATCAATATAGTAAAAATGGCAATTCTACCAAAGGCAAGCTATAGATTCAATGCAATCCCCATCAAAATCCCAACAAAATTCTTCATAGACCTTGAGAGAACAATAATCAACATTATATGGAAAAACAAAAAGCCCAGATAGCCAAACAATCCTATATAATAAAGGAACTTCCGGAGGCATTACCATCACGGACATCAAACTCTATTACAGAGCTATAGTAATGAAAACAGCTTGGTATTGGCATAAAAACAGAGACGTTGACCAATGGACTCGAATTGAAGACCTGGATATTAACCCACAAACCTGTGAACACCTCATATTTGACAAAGAAGCTAAAATTATACAATGGAAGAAAGAAAGCATCTTTAACAAATGGTGCTGGCATAATGGCTGTCAACCTGTAGGAGAATGAAAATAGATCCTTATCTATAACCATGCACAAAAATCAAGTCCAAATGGATTAAAGACCTCAAAATAAATCCGACCACACTGAACCTGATAGAAGAGAAAGTGGGAAGTAGCCTGCAAAACGTGGTCACAGGAGACCACTTCCTGTGTATAACCCCAGTGGCACAGACAATAAAAGCAACAATGAAAAAATGGGACCTTCTGAAACTGAGGAGCTCCCGTAAAGCAAAGGACACAGTCATCAAGACAAAAAGGAATCATACTGAATGGGAGAAGATCTTCACCAACCCTACATCAGACAAAGGTCTGATCTCCAAAATGTATAAAGAACTCAAGAAACTTGACATTAAATTTCTAATTAACCCAATTTAAAAAATGGGGTATGATCTGAACAGAGAAATCTAAACAGAAGAAGTTCAGATGGCGAAAAGCTACTTAAGGTCGTGTTCAACTTCCTTAGCGATCAGGGAAATGCAAATCAAAACATTTGCATTTTACACCTGTCAGAATGGCTAAAATCAAAAACACCAAGGATAGCCTAAGCTGGAGAGGATTTGGAATAAGGGGAACACTCATCCATTGCTGGTGGGAATGCAAACTTGTGCAACCACTTTGGAAATCAGTGTGGTGGTTTCTCAGGAAATTGGTAATCAACCTACCTCAGGATCCAGCAATACCACTCTTGGGAATATACCCAAGAGATGTCCAACTATACTACAAAAGCATTTGTTCAACTATGTTCATAGCAGCATTATTTTTAATAGCCAGAACCTGGAAACAACCTAGGTGCCCCTCAATGGAAGAATGGATAAAGAAAATGTGGGATTTATTTTTTAAAGGAAGGTATTCTAAATTTTTTTAAAGTAATACTTGGTAAGACACTTCTAGTTCATGATGGATTAGAAAACGTAAGTTGAAAAAATGCAGAAGTTAAAGCAAAATGAAAAGTAAATTAACAGAGAAGTTGCTGTCGTTTATCATACCTTAATAGAAAAATTCCCTCTCCTGCAGATTTAGCAGTTCATCATCTGCAGTAATCACCTTTGTAGTTTTGAATGCTGGTAGCTCCTTCATTTCAGAGTCCTCACATCAATCACCTCTTAAAGATTTCTAGTCAGGAAGTTAATAAGAATTGTGCACATCACCCTGTGATTTAGGGGGAAAGAAAGAGAACCCTCTGATAACACAGCTGTCAGAGACATCACTGACAAATCAGGATTTTGAAAAAAAAGTCAGAAAAAAAGTTACCATTTCTGATCATTTTCAACTGTAGCTCCATACCAACTACTATAAGTGAAGTATGTGCATATACCTAAAGGTAGCTCAAGAAAAGCAGAAATACTTGTGGCAAATTTGTTGAATAAAAGTTTCTGATAATTTCAAACAATTCTCTTAATCATATTTGCTATGTTTTTTAAATTTTATTTTATTTTTACAAACTGAAGGAATTTTGTGACACTTAATACATGCTTATAATATATATGATACTATTCAGTGTTCTACACTACTTGCCTCCACACTTCCTCTTTCTTGTCTTCCAAGCTCTCCATCAGCTTTTGTATAGCATCTCTATTGGTTTTTATTTAAGTATTAAGCACATACATATACATATGTGCATGTACATTTACATATAATAAATACAATTTGCTTAGTCTATTTAGTGTTGTTTGTATGACATTTTAAAACCTAATATTTGGAATTAAATAACTACTTTGGGGTCCCATCCCTGGAAAAGTCTTTCCTTCTATTATAAGCCAATAATTAGTTGCAGCTCTTCACTGAGTGTTGAGGCCTTTTATGTTTTTTTCAGCATTCACATTTGCAGAGCATTTGGTGTCATGTTTTTATTCTTTTTTTTTTTTGAGATTTTAGGAGTGCAGTTTCACTATCCCATAGAGAAGACACAATCTTAATAATAATAAGTTTATAGGTATTCTTATTGGGTATGATATTATGTATCTTAGTTAGAATGTTATTATATTTTGAATTGCAGTTATTTTAAAGACTGTATATATGTGTATTGTATTTACATTATATTTTCTCTACACTTAGCCCTTCCTGGAAACAAAAAACTTCAATTTCTTCTCAAGTTCATGGCCTCTATTTCTTTAAATAATATCGCTTTATATATATATATATTATTGCTTTATATATATGCATATTACTGAATAAATACACAAATGTAATCTGCTAGGTCTACTTAATATATTCTTTATATATAGGATGATAAACAAAAATAAAGTGACACATTATAAAGTATAAAATGTGTTTATTCAAACATAATATGGTAGAATAATTAAGGAAACAGATACCCTTGTGCATGTGTAAATTTATCAGTATTCAACCATCATATTTTATACAAAAACTTCATCATAGATACTCTTTTTGAAGTAGGTGACAATTTAAAAACAGGCCCATAATAAATCAATGTTCAGAGGAGAGACTGGGGAATATTCAGCCTTAAATTTGATATTTATATCACACCCCTTCCCCAACAAGAGGTGTGGATCAGGGTGGACAAAAACATTGTAAGAGTGGAAGAATAAGGTTTTTTTGTTTATAAGAGTGCTGTTGCACACATGAATTCACAGGACCTTGACCAATAGCACAAGCTCAAAAGCAGACAAAAATCCAAGAATGGATGAGGGAGGAAGTCAAGTTATTCAACTCATATATGAAGAGGTTCTAGCAATTGGTGTAGGAGCAAAAGAATGAGTTTTATTCAATGTTCTAAGCCCTGAAAATTACCCATGGCTCAATAGACAGCTCTAAGTCATGCATTGTTTGCATTGCCAAGTGGACTTACTTGGTTTGAAACAGAAAGGAGCATATGGAGTTGGGCAAGAGTAAATCAAGGGGCACAGGAGAGACAAAGAAACAGATTATCCTTTGCAGGGATCTAATGCACCCCACTGTCACTTTAGTGGCAAAACAGTGTCACATACTTTAAGCTACTGACATTCAGAGCAAGAAACAAATATTTATCTGGATCTAAGCTCCATTTCCTTTTAAAAATATTTTATTATTTTTCTGAAAATTTCACCCATGTTTCCCTCCCCCAGCTTTTCCTAGATTTACCCTCCCTTTCCTGTGCACACAACATGATAATCTCTTTTAGTTTCATCAAACACACTGTCTAAATTATTCCAATAATATATTACTGGATGTGTCATTTTCCTTTGTAGCATGGTGTACATCAGAGACTAAACTCTTTTTTTCCTTTGTTTGAAAGTAAATTATTCTACTTCCTTCCCAGTCCAGCTGGAGTTGGCAACTTCTTATTAGCACAGGTAGACTATTTCCATTGGTGGATCCATCATTTTCTTCACCACTTTTTTCATATTCTCACTCCTCGCACTCTTCAACTGGACTTTGGGAGCTCAGTCCAGTGCTCCAATGCATGCTTCTGCCTTTGTTTCCATCAGTTGCTAGATGAAGGTTCTATGGTGATATTTAATATATTCACGCCAGATGGACTGGGAAGGAATGAGCATAAGATGAAACTAGTCCCTCTGAATGTGGTTGACAGTTATGTGGCTGAGTAGACTGAGGGGCCAATGGAATTGGCACCAGGATTTATCCCTACAGCTTGTACTTGCTTATTGGGAACCAATTCTCTTTGGATGGATACCTTGCTCAGCCAATATATAGTAGGGAGGGCCTTGGACCTTTCCAAAAGTAATGTGCCTTACTCTCTGTGAGGAGTGAATGTGGGGTGTGAGATGTTTGGGTAAGTGGAGGGAATGGGAGAAGGGGAGGGAGGCAGAACATTGGGTATATATAATGAAAAAAGATAGTTTGTTTTCTCTTTAAAAAATAAAACAATAAAAATGTAAATTATTTTTTCACAATATACATCCTGATTACATTTTCCCTTCCTTCTACTTCTCCCAACTCCTCCCTACATCCCCTATCTTCTGGATTCATTTTTTCTCTCTCTTACTAGAAAAGAACAGACTTCTAAGATGTAATAACCAAACATGACAAAATAAAATACAGTAAAAAGATCATCAGATTGAGACTGGACAAGGCAACTCAACAAGAAGAACATAGCCCCCAAACCAGGCACAAGAATCAAGGACACACTGGCTCACATGATCAATAGTTCCATAAAAATACCAAGCTTAAACCTGTAATATAAATGAAGGCCCGGGAGCAGACCCATACTGGTCCTGTGCTTGGTGTTTCAATCTCTAAAAATTCCTATGGTCCTGCTCGGGTGAATCAGAGCACCTGTGGTCCTTATATTCCTCCATCCCTTCTCTTTTTGACACTTTTTGAGCCTCCCCTGCTATAGAATTCTCTGAGCTCTGAAGGAAAGTATTTGATGATGATAACTCACTTAGAGATGTATTTCAAAGACTCTTATTAGTATAATGTCTGTCTGTGGCTTTCTGCATTTGTTCCTGTCTGCTACAGGAGGAAGCTTCTCTGATGATGACTGAGTAAGGCACTGACCTAGGAATATAATTAAATATCATTAGGAGTCATTTCATTGTTACTTTTTTTTTCAAAAAAATATCTTTGAATTTGCCCTAAGTGTTTGGGCTATCTAGACTCTGGTTCTTGCTCACCCAGGCACTGTTGGGTATAGTTTTTATCCCAAGGAGAGAACCTTATGTAAAATGGACATTAGTTGGCTACTCCCACAAGTTATGTGACAACATTACCCTATCACGTCTTGCAGAAAGGAAAGATTGTAGGTCAAAGGTTTTTGTAGTTCAGTTGGTGTTTACATTTCTCTTTTGGTAGCCTGAAGAGTAACTTCCCACAGCAAGAACACTAGAACATTGGGGTGAAGGTTCTAAGTAGATACCGGTTCTACCTCTCCATGTTCAATGAGTTCTTTAGATATTATCCTCAGCACTAGGACCCAAAACATTGTCATGGAAATAGTGTGTTTTGGGGGACTGTAGCATGAGGGAGTGGCTTCTAATCTTCTGAAGACCTCTGTGTGATTTTCTCTGGGACTAAACAGATGGGGTACCGGACGGGACAGAAACCCCAACTAGCAGGCCTTTCATGTTACAGAATGGTGACTGGGCAGGACAGAAACCCCGATGGGCAGGACATAAACCCCAACAAGCAGCCCATCATGTTACAGAATGGCGCCCACGTGGATAACTGCATCCACAGAAAGCCTTAGAAAGCTTGGGAAAGAATAGAGTAAAGCATGTTTTCTTGGTAGCAGCAATTTCTCGGGTCTTCTCTGCTTGCTAGAGGCAAGCAAGCACTCTCATCTAAGAGAGGCTTCCTGACTCCGCTTTAGCTGTAAAACCTTGCAGCTCTTTTAAGAGGTCCTGCCATGAACACTTAAATGGTGTTGATGAAAAGCTGACTGCATGTTTTTCAGTTTTCAGCCATAGCAGGAAAAGAGCCATGCTGTTTTAAAATGCCTGCTTTCTCGGCTGTCCTGACAGTGCAAACTCTGATACTTTCAGGCAGGCAGTCTGACTATGAAGCATTTGAGTATGTTTTGTGAGCACACTATTGCAGCTTGCTTGATGGCAGGGACCTTGAAATGCCATAAAGTTGTGGCAATAAGCCAGGTGGTGGTGGCGCACACCTTTAATCCCAGCACTTGGGAGGCAGAGGCAGGCAGATATCTGTGAGTTTGAGGCCAACCTGGTCTACAAGAGCTAGTTCCAGGACAGACTCAAAAGCTACAGAGAAACCCTGTCTCAAAAAACCAAAATAAAAAAAAGTTGTGGCAATAAACATGGCTCTGGCTGGTACCTCAGCTGTGAGCTGTAATCTCATAAAGCTAAGGAATGGGCTGGATCCAGCCGTCAAAGCCACGACTTTAATCCTACCCGTATTGCTTGGTAAATTAGACTTGTGTAGTCAGCAAAAGAGAGATATACAGTAAAGAGAGATTCAAAGAAAAATAAAACCTCTAAATGGTTTACACTGAGTTAAAAATATATGCAGGCTAAAGGTTAAAGTTCTTAAAGTAAAAAAGAAAGAAAGAGAGTAGTTGGGTGTGGTGGTACACACCTTTAATACCAACACTTGGGAGGCAGAGGTAGATTGATTTATGTGACTTCAAGGTGTGGTATCACACACCTTTAATCCCAAATCTTGGGACGCATAGGCAGACAGATCTCTGTGAGTTCAAGGTGTGGTAGCAAACACCTTTAATCCCAGCACTGGGGAGGCAGAGAAAGGCGTATCTCTATAAGTTCAAGGATAGCCCGATCTACAGAGGGAGTTCCATGACAAAGATACACAGAGAACCTGTCTCAAAAAGCCAAAAGTTAAAAGTAAAAATAAAAGAAATAGAGGTTAAAATAAAGCTGCATAAAGATGGAAAATACACAGAGAATATTGATACTGTATGCTATTACGCTCTCTTTGAATTGTTTGAATGCTGAGGAAGGAGAAACAGCTGCTAAAAGATATTTGCTTATAAATGCTGCTGAACTAATCCAAGATAGGTATTTTGAAAATACCTTGACTTCAAAATTGAAGTCAAAAGGTATGTTACTTTGGAGAAGAGATTTTGCTTTTGTTTTCACAGGAAACAAGAGGCTGTGAATTCATTCTGAGTTAAGAAAAATCAGGTTTGATTAAGGAAGACCACCTGAGAAATCTACGGTAGGAACAGATAACCCAGATGACTGAATTCTACATCCAGAACAGATTCAAGACTGCTGCCTGAGATGATCAAGCCTCACAGGATACTCCAGTCAGGACTTGATTATAACTCTAAATTTTGGTATGATAATTCTTTAGTTACATGTACAGGAGTGGTATAAGTGGATTTTGAAGTAGATCAAATCATAACTTTCTGAAGAACATCCATATTGACTTCCATGGTGTCTATACAAATTTTCATTCCTATCAACAACGGAGGAGTGTTTTCAATTTTCCTAGTCTTTATCAACATAAACCATCAGTTTTGTTATTGATCTGAGTCATTCTGACATGGTGAAAGTTGGAATCAAGGGATGCTGCACATTCTTTAAGTGTTTCTCAGTTATTTGAATTTCCTCCATTTAGAACTCTATTTAGATGTGTACCCTGCTTTTAATTGGATTCTTTGATTTGTTGATGCCAAGTTTCTTGTGTCCTTTATACTTTAGAGAAACTGTTTTCCTATGGGAAGTGGAGCTGATAAAAGTCTTTTTCTATTCTGTAGCTTGCCACTTTGTTCAAGTAGGAGTATCCTTGGCCTAGTGGTGGTGGTGCGTGCCTTTAATTCTAGCTATCAGGAGGCAGAGGCAAGCAAATCTCTATGAGTTTGAGTCCAGCCTGGTCTACAAAAGCTAGTTCCAGGATAGGCTCCAAAAGTATATAATGAAACCATGTACGAAAAAAAAAATAAACAACAACAAAAAAATGAGTATCCTTTGGCAAGTCTAAATTTTTTACTTTAAGTTGATTACATTAGTATTATCCTATTATCAATAAAGTCATATTATTATTTTTTGAGTGCATGACTTCAATTGTATTTGTGAGACACAATTTACCCTGGGAAGAGATATACAGAAATCAATTTAGTGTCACTGCCAAAAATCTTTGCCATACTCAAGGAGGTTAACAAATGTTTCTGGAACAATGATATTAAGAGCTTTTCATACACAGCTTTCCTGATGTCTGCATCTTTGTGTTACTTTTTACTTTGAAACATTGTATCTGTTTCTTATTTTTCATGTTTTTCTATTAGATGTGATATATGTGCATATATATACACAGAAGGGGGAAGTGAGAGAGTTGTCCATTTGTATGTATTTCATATATACCTTTGTATATATATATATATATATATATATGTATATGGGAAACTCAATGAAGATCTTCAATTTTGGTCCTCTTTCTACTTCCTGTTTGCCATGAGCTGTAAGAAGAATTCTCTCTGGTGATGATTGTCCTAGGCACTGACTTGTGAGTACAGCATATATCTCCAGGAATCAAGACCTATGAAGGTAGTAGATATAGATGGGAGAGGCATAAGGAGAAACAGAGTAAGTAGAGAGAAGGAAAACTATTTGATTATATTGTATGAGAAAATAATCAATACTTAATGAAAGGGAAACAAAAAATGGAGAAAGAAAAGTGAACAGGAAATATGTACTTATAATTTCAAAAAATAATAGAAATGGAATATGAAAACTCATTCACAGACCAAAACAGGTGTACTATACTTTCTTTTCCTTATATCCCTTTGCTAGTATGAATTATAGAAAATTCCCATTTGGAAGTAATACAAAATAATAATAGAATAGATATATTTATAAAAATGTTTAGGTACATATATTTATAATTTATCTTTGAAAAATTGTATATGGATATGTATAAGTTAGAGACACTAATACTAACTTTAAAGTCAACATGAACATGCAGTACAAATTCTCATTAAAAATTATTCAAATTTAAAACTACATTATGCATAAAGAATCCTTCACATATTCCAACATATAATCCAATAATATTTTGTTAATCATTTCAACTTATTTACAATTATGGGATGTATACTTGTCCTTCTTTAGTAGATTCTTCATAAGCATCAAAAGGGGTGCAGAGAAGAGGCCCAATCGTAAAGAAAAAAATGCCTGTTGTCAAATTTACTTTGGGTGAACTAGATTTGAGGTCTGGGAATAAAAGCAGAAAAATTGCAATTACCTGAGAAACCACAGATTCAATTCTACTAGAATTATTTTCATAGAAATCTTTATTTTTCTTACTTTAAATATTCAAACTTGATCAAGAGAATAAAATTATATGAAAGCTACAGTAGTAATAAATTATACCAAAAATAAATGAAAAAAATTATATAATAAATTTTATTTATACTTTTAAAAGTAAAGCTCAGCCTAAAATGTGTTTCTTTTTATTTCATATAACTTAGACAAAATAAAATAAAGTAAACTTATAAATCTTTACAAGAACAAAAAGTATCTGCATTGGAGACTATAACTTGGTGACTGACCAATATGACTTGGTTTTAATACCAAGCCAAGTATATGAAAAATAATGGTTGTTTCATAAAAGTACATGCACAAAATGAAGTAGTTTGGATGTTTTCACTACCACAGACAATTCTTATGTAAATTACAATATCAGAACATGAAAGTGTTGAAACTTACATTTCAAAATCAGCAAAATCAACAGAAAATCTCTTATTTGCACAAATAAATTAGCTATCCAAAATGTAATATAAAAATTCATAGTAAACTGAGTAATATTTTTAAGACATTCTTGTATTGGAGACAAAAAAACATTTATTTCATTGTTTCAGGAAAATGTGATTTTAATTAAAGTAATATATTACCATGTCTTTTTAAATGACTGAAATTACTATTTCTGCCTGGATTTTATAATTTTATTTTTATAAAATACCAATTATTATATAAATGTATAAAGATACAAATAATAGTACTTGCTACTTGGTTGCTGCAGGTAATGTTGAGGTATTCTAAGAATTAGTATTAATTTTATGTGATTTATTTACCTCAATTTACTTTAGTTTTAAAAGTACCGAAAAACACTAAAAATTGCAATTTAAGAAAATATCTATAATATACTAAACAAAGACAAAGAACAAATTAACATACTATACTGCTTACAATAATTTATTTCAACAAATGCATTACCTAATGGAATTTGAATATAAAGATAATAAATATCAGATTCACACAGTTTTCAAAACCAAATATAATCAAAGCATTCTGAAAAAAAACATCCTGAATAAATAGACAGCCTTCCTGTTAATGACTCCAACAAATTTTCTAAATAAGCCATTCTGAATGGGGAGGATATATGTAAATATATATATAAAATACTTTTTAACTTTATATTCTGAAACAGTGAAATTAGAATCTTGAACTTATGAGGTAAGAATACTTTTCTTAGTATTATCACATTGGTAAATTACGTGAAATTCTCACCCACTATTTATAGACAATTAAAATTCAGTTAGTTACATGATGGTGCCATGTAATTATATATAATGCTAATATTATATCTTTTTCTAAAAGAAATGTTTAACTTTCCTCTAAATACCTTAGAAAATGGAAAGTGTGGTTACTAAATGAGCTCGAAGTTATTGTAGAGCAAGATCCATTTCTCAAATATTTTAGTTATTGATGCACTATTACTTGAGGCTGGAAAGAAAAATCCAAAGTGAAAATCCAATAGTCTTGTAAAACTAACTACTCAATGTATATCAAACTTACAAAACAAATTTGCCTGCTTTTTTTCACTATAATATAATGAAACTAAACTTTATTATTCTTAAATATCTGATTTAGCATCATGCAACAATTTTTTCGTTATTTCAGTTATTAATGCTTTAAAGAGTTTCAGTATCTTCTAATGAAATTCTGTGTTTAACAATGAACATTTATTGTCATTAAAATCCTATCTACCAACAGGCTGGAAGTTCTAGGGAACTCATTTGGCTGCAGAAAGTTTCATTTCCCAGGTTCATCCAAGCAGAACAGCTGCCAGATGCTCTCCAGACTGTAAGAGGAACACTCCTACGTGGTGAGAAAGTTTCAAACTAACTCCAGTTTTTAGAAAATAATATTTCCCTGCAAAAACAAAAGAAGTTGTAGGAAGATGATCTGCCCAGCCTATGTGCATTGCTCAAATATGACTGGTTCACTGTGAACTTCAAAGGCCAACTGCTAGAGAAGAGTAGAGTCAGCTTAGGAACATGCTCTCACATTTTCTTACACTTTAATTTATTGATAAATTAGTTTCACAACATCCTTAAGAGAAATTCACAGCTCTTTGAAAGGGATTTCTTATGGAGCATTTGGTCAAGTCACACTGCATGGAAGACAATACTGAGTTGTGAAATTAACTGCTCAGAATGTGACAGGTTTAACCATTCCTGTGGCTTTGCTGGCAAAAGCCATTGCATGACTTGTCATTGCATGACAAGTCATTGTCATGATTTGCATGGCAACTTTCTGGTAAAAGCTTTATCAATCCTGTGCTATTTATCAGCATGTTCAAACAATGTAGTTATTTAAAGCACTTTATATATAAAAATATGTCCACTGTATTTCTTGTTTACTTATTTATGTTATTTTTTTTAGCAGTCTTAGTAGGTCAGTTTAAGCCTTGAACTAACCAGGTAACCATGCTATCAATAGGATAATCTTGTTTCAGCATCTGAAGTGCTGACATTCTAGATTTTTACTACCTCACCAACCCACATGCTGCTTTTGAAAGTTGTGCTCTCATCAAACATCTTTCCATTAATGGATATTTCTTTCTCAGTTATCCTGATGCTCCCTGTAGCAGATGACACTGTGCTACATACGTGTGTATGACTAAGCTAAGAAAATGATGGAAACATGTGACAATTTTATGTCACCACATAAGCTTTAATATATGTAGCTAATCAGAATGAAAATTCTTTATTTTCTTCTTTTTTTGCTTGTCTTATTTTTAGAGAATAGCATTTTTATATTGTTTGAGAATTTCATACACATTCGTACATTTTTTATCAAATCTCTCCTCCACCCACTTCCCCCAATGTCTGCCCACACTGCTTTTCCATCCTATAGGCATGTACTCTTCCTTTAATTTTACTTTTGTATATACAATGTCATTAAATTTTCCCTTCTCTTTACTTCCTCTAAACCTTCCCATATATGCCTGACTACTTTTTTCAAATTTATAGGCTTTCTTTTTTACCAATTATTATTGCATGCATGTGTTTATGTTAAACCCGCTGGGCCAACTTCATGCTGCCATTTTGTGCATGGGTTTAGGGATCTCCATGGTAGTCTATCTGAAAATCTGCCTTCCTTCATCTAGTAGCCATCAATTGTCAATACCTCCTCAGACAGTGATGCTCCTTCATGAGCCACACCATTATTCATGTTGAAATGTTAATGGAAATAAATCTATGCATATCTTGTACACAGACCCAGAACAAACTCTATGAGTTTGTTCATAGAGAGTCAAAACTGGAAGGAATTGATATTTAGAAATAACTACAAATGAAGCACTTTGAATATATGTTGGATCATAAATGAAGAGTCTCCACACTGGATAAAATTTTTTTCGCTTCAAATTATTCATATGAATCCAATATCATCCTCTATCAACCTGTGAGACTATCAAGGCAGCATAAAGAAAACTTGTGTTTACTATTTTCACTTACCAGAACACTCTCCAACTCCAAATTCTTGCATTCAAACTATAACTGAAAATAAATGTACACATATTCTACTATCTCTAGTTTTTTCATTATTATTTGTGTTTTTTTTATCTGCTGCTTAAACTAATTTCTGGATTAAAAACTCTGGACACAGACTCCTTATGAAGAATGAGGTAAGTAAAGGAAGGCTACTTAGGGTTAATATGGCAGCTCACACAGCTAAGCTTGAGTAAAGAATTGGCTAGCCAAGGTGAACCTAGTGGACAAATATGGCAATTGGCATGTTGGAAAAGGCCTGGATGACAGAGACACAAGGTGGAGGCTAGTCTCAGTTTTGTATTCATTTTTCTGTTTTCTAAGCAATGGAATCCTACTTGTCAGTCTGCAGTGATGCATCTACATTTTAGTTTAATATCTTATATGGTATTATTTAGCTCACTTTAACTAAAATTTTAACTTATGAGTAGCAGATGTCTGCTTTAATTCTTTTTCACATGAATATTACACTGTTCTTGTTTAAGAGTGTGTTTTGTTCACTTACATTCTGTACATTCAATACTTTGCTAGAAGGCTCTATATTTTCTTCCATTGTTCCACATATCTATTTTTATGACCGAATCATTCTATTTTCATTACACCTTTAAAATACATTTCTCAAGTCAGTTTACTCAATAATTTCTCTTTATTATAGTAATAAGACTTTTACCCTTGGACATTCTGATAGATTTAAGAAGGTATCTTAGACTTCTTTTGATTTGCATTTCCCTGATAGCTAAGAATGTTGAACAATTCTTTAAGTGTCCTTTGACAACCCGAGATTCTTCTGCTGAGAATTCTCTAAGTCTCTACCCCATTTTTAATTGAATTATTTGGTATTGTGATGTCTAGTTTCTTGAGTTCCTTATATATTTTTGAATATCAGTCTCCTCTGTCAGATGTGGGGTTGGAAATCTTATTCCATTCTGCAGACTGCCATTTTGTATTATTGGACCATGTCCTTTGGCTTATAGAAGTTTCTTGGTTTCAGGAGGTACCAATTATTAATTGCTGTTCTCAGTGTCTGTGCTACTGGTGTTATATTCAGGAAGTGGTCTCCTGTGCCAATGCATTCAAGGTGATAGATATGACTCTATTTGCATTTTTCTACATGGTGCCATTCAATTGTGTCAGCACAATTTGTTAAGATAGTCTCTTATTTTACATTCCATATTTTTTGCTTCTTTGTCAAAAATCAGGTATTCATAGGTGGGTGGGTTTATGTCAAGGTCTTTGAAGGAAAACTCCC
Source organism: Ondatra zibethicus (assembly GCA_004026605.1). Lineage (NCBI taxonomy): Eukaryota > Metazoa > Chordata > Mammalia > Rodentia > Cricetidae > Ondatra > Ondatra zibethicus. The sequence goes on along the minus strand of PVIU01006929.1, from coordinate 17,207 downwards.
ATGGTCAGTATTGAACCACAAGTTCTCTAAATAGCAAAAGGTTTTTTCAAATCTTATACATTTGTGTATGTACATATATGGAGGTAATTATATAAATTTCTTTAGAATTAAAATACTCCAATCATTAAAGAGTTGACTCAGGAGGCTCAGGCAATCAACAGTTTACAAGTCTCATTCAGGAACGGCCACCTTCCAAATTTGTAAAATCAATGAACAACAACTGGGCAAGAGACTCTTCCACCAACTCATCTGCCTGGAGGAGATTCTCTGCCCTTTGAACTATCAAGAACCTGAACTAGTACAGAGACCTTCAGTATGGGAAACTTTCCTTAGTCACGACCCATGCTGGGTGGGATTTTCTGCAGTGCATGTCAGTGATCCCACAGGTAACTCTTCACCCGTCATTCTATAAGTAGTCACAATAAACTCAATAGTTTGTCAAACTGGCCCTTGGTTCCACTTCTGGGCAAGCAGGCGTTTATTGCCAACTCCTCAGGAAATGTCATAGTGAAATTGACGGAATAAAACTTTGGTTCTTTAATTCTTCAAAATGTCTTTCTTTTAGAAAGTTATTTCAGAAGAATTTGCACTCTTTCATGTGGTATGCTAATCTGAGTGTTCATTACAGGATATTGTTTATATACTTTGAAAACTACTTGGGAAGCATTACATGACAGCTGTCTCCTTAATACCCTCACAGAAATTAGTTCTTCTATTTCAAGAAACTATCCCAGTGAACCCAATAGAGCTCCGTAAATAAATATGCAAATCTATTTCAGAATCATCCTCAGACTGTATATTATAGATGTCTGTCTGTGATTCAGATTACTTGCTTCTAAAATATATACCTACACACAATGATAATATGCAAATGGTTTAACTTGTTATGATTAAAGCAATTAAAAATAATGGTGCAATAAAAATAAAAGAGAGGTACATAGGCACATGTGCAAACCTTATTCACAATAATAAACCACTCTGCAATTAAGCTTTCCTCAATAAAGTTAACACTTTCATCAGATAACTCCATGAAATTCACTAAATATTTATGCATAAAACACCATCTGCTTTTAATAATGTTACTTTGCACAACTTTAACATAATTCATTGTCAGAGAGTGTTCCCTTATAAAATTAAAGGAAAATAAAGTCAAAAGGTTTTTTTAATTTTTTTATTTTTCCATTCAAAAATTTACACTTCCTCCCCTTCTCCCAGTCCCCTCCTGCTCCCCCACTAACCGTTCTCCCTCCCCCTCCATCCTTAAGAGAGGACAGGGTACCTTGCCCTGTGGGAAGTCCAAGGAGCCCCCCCCCTGCATCCCAGCTTAGGAAGGTGTGCATCCAAATAGACTAGGGTCCCAAAAAGCCAATACATGCAGAAGAGACAGGTCCCAGTTCCATTATCGATGGCTTCTTAGTCAGCCCCCATTGGCAGCCACATTCAGAGAGTCCAGTTTGATCACATCCTCGTTCAGTTCCAGTCCAGCTGGATTTGGTGAGCTCCCATGAGCTCAGTCAAAAGTTTTAAGTGAGAAAGTTAAGCTATTAAATAACTTTTGTTGTTGTTGTTGTTTTTGAGACAGGGTTTTTTTTGTAGCTTTGGAGCCTGTCCTAGAACTAGCTCTTGTAGAACAGGCTGGCCTTGAACTCACAGAGATCTGTCTGCCTCTGCTTCCCGAGTGCTGGGATTAAAGGTGTATGATGACCATTTAATAATTTTTGAAAATGTCACATGTAATTTTTGCAGTTGTGAAAACCAAACATAAAATGAATAAGTACACTTTGTAAAATGTGATTTCAAATTACTAGATTATAGTCATTACCTATACTCTAAAATACTACATGTACTTTAAAACACTAAATTTACAAAAAAATTTTCAGACAAGTCTAGAGAATTTCAAGCTTTGTAGTTTTCCCTGCATGGAATTCAAGATTTTCCAGTATCATTTTTTTGTTTGTTTGTTTGATTGATTGATTTTGTTTGTTTTGGTATTGATGCAGGACAATAACTCAAGTAAAATAATTTATAGGAGACTGGGTTTATTATTTACAATTCCAGGTGTGATTACAGTCTATCATAGATAAACCAAGTGTTTATGACATGCATTTTGGTTTTTAAATATCATTAAAGAAAAAATGGTCAATAGTAAATGAATAAAATTGAAAGTTTTAAATAAACACTGAATATTGTTATTGATTTTATTCAATAATCAAAAGTCTTAAAAGACAACTTGCTTAACACATTATGATTTATAGTTCTATGCAGCTTAGCTGTCACTTATGAAAGTTTCATTTAACTATAGTTAATGAAATGAACTGCTGGAAGCTAAGTTCTAAAAAAAATTGAAGAGCTAAGATGATTATATACCTCCTTTCGAAAATTGATGTTTATTAGCCATGTTAGAATATATGACTTTCACATTAACATTAGATACAAAGACTTATTAGGGCTGTCTTTCTAAATATATTTAGCTTGGCCTTTATTTTTAGATAGCATTTTGTATATGTGAAGATGTTGTTTTTTAAGAGATGTGCGTAGATGTCTTTAACAATGGTATTTCCAGTAAATCAAGTAATACTTTTAAGTCTGTCATATTTGTTGACATAGAAAACACATAGTATCTTTTATCTCCTCATTTGTAAATTTAACTGGTTGTAATGCTTAGGGAATCTGTACTTTACCTTATATCACTGTGAAATACTTGAAATAAATAGTTTAGAAGAAACCATTTAGTTCAGTTTCTGGTTGTCTGTCTCCAATGTTACAAACTTAGTTGTGACAAGACTTTGTGAAAGCAGTAGTAGCAGAAACTTGTTCAACACATGGCAACAAGCAAACCGGAAAAACAAGCAGAGGATGGTAGAGGCCAGAGAGATAATTAAAAGGCTCTTGGTTAATGACCTATTTCTCCCAACTAATAGCACTTCTTAATTTCCACCACATGTTAGTAGAGCCATCAAATTTTGAGATCATAACTGGATGAATGTTTTTGTCAAGTCAGATTCCTCAAGATTCAAGCACGTTTTAAAAGCTGTATCTCTGAATATATTGTTGAGACTCACCTTTACGAAATGCTGTTTTATAAAAGAAAATGTATTTCTAAGCCAGAACCAGATCAAATCAAGGGAGGAAAAATATGTGTGTGTATACATATATCAACAGTAAAATGTGTTGTAAAAGTAAAAATCTGTATATTTGAAGGTTTTCTGTCTTTTTAAATTCTCTACATTTGAAAATGGTCTATGTTTTAGGTTTAGCTGTATTGTGTTTTGCCATTCTTGTGAAGTACTCAAAACTGTTTATGTGTTTGGTTAGGAAGTTAGTTAAATGGTAAACTTTAGAGCTTTCTATTGGCAAAGAATGTGTTATCTCACATTGATAAAAGGATGCTGTGGTTGATACTCATATATTTATACTTTATTTTTAGGAATATGTGTGAAAGCATGTGTTTTACAATCTCCTATTTATTGAGGTGTACAGACAACATACATATGGCTTAGGAGATTGGAGAGAAAATCTAGGATATAATTCTCAGGGATAACATCTACCTTCTATGAGACAGGATGTCTATGTGGCTTAGTGTCCAACAATTAATCTAAACTGTTTTGCCAGTGACCCTCATGGGTCTTTCCATCTTTATGCAGTACTGGTATTACAAGCTCATGTAAGTGTAGGAAATATTTTTACATAATATTTATCATCAAACTTAAACCATCTGTGTACAAGGCAAACCCTTCGCTGACTAAATAATCTCCCCCATTCCCCAGTGTTATTATTTTTATTTTTTTAATTGTCTGTCCTGGAACTCATGCTGCCCTGAACTAAGAGATCCACTACCTGTGCCTCAGGAGTACTGAGATTAAGGTAGGTGCTAACACCATGGGTTAAGCATGTAAAGGTTTATCTATGAGTATAAGGAAACCTATGTGCTCCTACAGGGAAAACCTTTAAACACCCAGTTATTAACATTTGCTGTCAATTTCTTATCTTGACTTTAACCAAAACCCTATTTTTATATTTGAATTAAGTAGTATTATATATCTATGCAATCATTAAGACAACATGAATTCCCACTTTTTATACACTATCATTTCCTAACTTTAATTTAGAGTAGATATAGTCAGAAAACACCTGAAAGTGAGTTTGTGGTAAGAGGGAAAATATAGAATGCCCGGGTCAAAATATTCTGTAAGAAGCAGAGGGGCATTATCACGTTAACATGATAACTAAGTAGTTATTCCTTGGATGATCACATTTTCTCCATCTGCTGCATTTTATTAAATTCCTGCTTAATTTGCTTTTCAAATGTTAGCGAACAGCTGGTATAAAGGTTTTCAGACTTTCATTGCCTGGCCAAAATTTTGAATTTGCCTTTTAAAATATAATCTCTGTATGAAATAATAAAAATAATATTATTTGATTCTCAGCTGTGTTTGAAAACGTGAGATATATACTGTAAATAGGTATTCAGTTTTGTGATTTTCTTTGATGGATTATGTAAATAGCAGCCTTATTGTACTTTCATATAGATAAACACAGATCAGTAGCCTACACATTTGCCACATGTTGAGCAATATATTTTTATTTATTACTAACAAATTTAATATTAATTGAAGTTCAAAAATTTTAAAGATTTGAAAAGAAGAGTTATTTTGTATGGGAATGATTTGAGAACCAGTTTTCTTCAACTCTAAGGTATGGAACCATATAATTCATACATTTTAAAATATTTGTTTTCCGTTATACAGGGAGAATACGTAAATGCTCTACTATTATAAAATTTTCTTGTGTCATGTAACACCTTTTAGGAATTTATTGTCTATAAAAATGTATTATTAATTTAAATGTAATAATCTTGTTTTTTATAAATGGAAGAGATCTTAAAGATTCTTAGGCTTCTCTGGATTATGTCAGCCAGGTCAATACTTAAATGTCACCAGTATGATAAAATTAACATTTGATAATTCATAGATTTAGTGTTATCATCCTTTATAGCATGTCTTTTCAAACAGTGTGTATGAATAAGTTTGTTTTAAAAACAATATTGAGGTAGTATAACATTTGGAATCCCTGGAAGTATTCTTTTTTAACATAGAATCTTTATTGATTATTTGGGAATTTCACAAAATAAATCCCAATCATACATCCTTCCCAGTCATCCTGGGTACTACCCTACCATTGTGAATCCTTCCCTGACAAAAGAAAAAGAAAAAGGAAGAAAAATACTAATCCATTTTGTGTTGCCCGTATACTCACTGAAGCAGGATCTAACTCCCAGTAGCCAGCCCCTTAAAGAAACTAACTACTTCCCTACTCCTAAACCTGGCAGAAGCCATCACTTGTGAAGAGCTACACTTCACCATCCCTATTAGAGTTTTTAAGAATTCTCTTCAATGGCTTCCTGTCTAGACTGTTCCTTTATAGGGGTGATGGTGGGGTTGTCCTAGAAGTCTTATGGCTCTCATTCTCAACTATGAGTCTTCAGACATCAATACCACTAGAGTCAGAAGCATCATGGATCATGGACTTCAACATTGTTTCTGGTGACAATACAGACCACAGACATCCACATGACCTCTAATATAAACAAGGATGTCTCTAGCAGCAGTAGAGACTTCAGGCATTAATATGTCCTATCACTACACCACAGACCTTGGCCAATATTATGGCCCTGGACCATAGCACTGATCAGGGCTACCAACATAGGTTCAGGTTGGATCATGGACTCCAGACATCTACATGACCTCCTGCGGCAACCTGGGACACCAACATGGGTTCAGGCAGACACAAAGACCAAAATCTTTGGTGATAACAGTGACCACAGACATCAACATATTCTTGGACAGAATTACAGATCAGGGACATCACCAGATCCATCAGCTGCAGCATGGAACATGGGCACCATCTTGGCCCTTGGTATCTGTAATGATATTGGAATCTAAGGGTTGTTTCTTGGGAAGGGATTTAATATTGAGCTTATTTACCTAACCACTATTCAAGAACATGGACCTTGAAGTCCACATTTGAAGTACAAATCTATTTCTTCAATTCTGGAAATTTGTTCATCTAAATTTGCAAAGGAGAATAAAGCACATGGAAATAGTACCTGTTAAATTAACACATAGTAGTGGAAAAAATGGAACATCTTCCTATTAGGGCACATTTGGATGAGGTGACTTCAAGTTTCACTGACTGGCTTTTGGGTAGTACAGATGTTTGCTTCATTCTGTTTTTCCTATTGCCCCATTATTCCCTTTGGAGGAACTGACCCAGAGTGGTCTTTGTCTTTTAACAACACCAATATTATTACAAGGGAAATATTAACTTTCCCATCTTCAAGGAAGTAATTTAAATGAAGATACCAAAATATTGAAATAAAATTATAATTTTCTGTAAAATGGATTCTGCCAGTGATTTATTAAATTAAAAATGGATATTCTGATGCACCAACCCTAAAATTTCAATATGTATTTGTGGATATTTTAATCACCTATTTCTCTGATCTTTACTTCACAGTTCCTAGTGTAACTAATTATTCAGCCACCCATAAGGCTGCACTTCTGGGTTCTGAAGGCAGGCACATGTGGGCGGACCCTTGGGAACAAAGGGCCCGCGCAACCCACGTGAGTGCATGCGCGGTTACCTCCGTGTGAGACTCAACTAAAGCCCTTGTGCGTATGCGTGGGTCGCCCGCCATCTGCCTCACCAGTGTCTGACATACTCACGCAAACCCCTGTGCGCATGTGCAAGGCATCATGACATAGTCACGTCTTTCCCCTGTGCGCATGTGCAAGGCATAGGGTCGCCCATCATGACATAGTCACGTCTTTCCCCTGTGCGCATGTGCTAGGCGGCCTTTAAAAGCTTAACATGACATCTTTACACACTCTCTCTCTGCCCCTGTACACGTTTCATCAGGCCTGTGAGCACTTTTCTAATAAACTCCTAAGTGGGTTCTCATGTATTCTTCCCACAGGCACCGGACATAACATTTGGTGCCGAGGCTCAAGAGATTTTCGGATCCCAGGCCCCTCTCCCAGGGCCGCAATTTCCAGCCCCAGGCCCCATCCTGGGGCCGGGATCTGCCCTGGACTCCTGGGACTGGAATCGCAACTGGGGATTTTCTCGAGAACAACCCACGTGTTCCATATGCCTGAGCGCAACATCTCCGAGCAACACCAGCTTCCAATGGTGAGTGCTCCCATTCTGATCAGCTTAACCATTTCTTCAAACCTGAGGAATTGACCAGTGGAGCTCCCGGCAACCCTCTGGAATTCTTAGAAATGGGGGAACTGCCCCCAACCACGGTCTCAAGGCAGTGGTTGTTCCCTTCGCTGGCATTCATCTGTGGTTTGCTTCCCTTAGTTAAGCTTGTGTTTGGAATGGCCCAGGGCCAACCCACCTGCGACTGAGGGTCCAGGATCCCTCAGAGCTTTCTTTCTCTCTTTTTTTTTTTTCATTTCTTTTTCTTTCCTTTCTTCTTTTCTGAGGCTACTTGGAGCAGCCTCTGGCATCTCTGGGTTCAGGTCACCAACTGGATCCAGCCAGGACTTACCTTCCCACACGTGGCTTGAGGGGACACCCATGCGAGTCTTGCGAAGGTCGTGCTGATTTACACCCGCCCCACAGTCAAAAGACGTCTTTTGTGGAGCCTTGCGGTGTCCCTGTTTTTGTGGGTTTACATGGCTTTAACCATAGGAAGCAAACCTTCCAAGCCTATCAATCTGGCCTCCCCCCTGAGGTGCCTTTTAGAGGGCCTAAAACCTCAGGCCTTAATGCCCTACCTGCAGACTCCCACACTTATCCACCTTTGCTCAAAAACATGGCCTCGTTACAAGTTAGATAACAATCTAAAGTGGTCGCCTAATGACACCTTTAATCCCTATATTTTACTGGAACTTTCTAACTATTGCCAGAGCACAGGCAGATGGAAGGAGCTTCCCTACATCCAAGCCTTTTTCTACTTCAGCTATAAGTTTCAGCCCTCTGTCCTTGCAGACTCTTCACCCGCTCATGTGTTTCTGGCTATGCCATCTGCTCCTGAAGAAGCCCCCACTTCTGCTCTGGACCCAGCTAACGAACCTCCGCCTTTTCGACCTCAGCAGGAAGCTACTCTCATTCCCTCAGTTTCTGCTCCGGCCCCTTCGGCCCCAGCTCTCACCCCCGCCTCTTCAGCTTCTGCAGCTGCCTCACCACCTCCCACCGCTTGCTCTGTAGCTCCCTCTCTTCCCTCCCCACCTGCTCCAACAGCCCCACTAAATCATTCTTCCTCTCTGGTGCCTGGCCATGGCAGCCGCCCTGCTCTGGCACCCACCTTTACTCCTCCTCTCACATGTTCGCGTGCCATCACTGAACCTAACCCTAACCAAGCCAAGCCTGCTACAGTTCTCCCATTGCGAGAGGTGGCCAGCGTAGATGGATTTATTAGGGTACATGTTCCTTTTTCACTCACAGAACTTTCCCATATAGAAAATTTACTGGGTTCCTATACATCTAATTCTACTACTTTCATAAAACAATTCCAGTATCTTACACAATCCTATAATCTCACCTTTCATGACATCTGTATGATCCTATCTTATATAACCTACTTCCTGAAGAGTGCAGGTGAGTTTGGGAGCAGGCCAGGCAACATGCAGACAAGATTCACCAAGTTCTTGCCTCCCACTCTCCTGGATCAGAGGCGGGTCCCAGAACAAGAGCCGCACTGGGATTATAATACTCTGGGTGGTATTTTAGCTAGGAACGGGTTTTTAACTTGCCTTCTGGCAGGTCTCCGCAAGGCTGCCCTCAAGCCAGTAAACTATACTGAGCTGTCAGAGATCATTCAGGATCTTTTCCTTTACCAGCCTCCCAGGTAGACCCCCAAGTCTGGGACACCCAAAACCCCTCTGTTGCAAAACAACATTCCCCCATTGTTATCCAATTACAAGATCCTACTAAGTACATTACCCAAGCTCAGTACCCTCTCTCTCTCCAGAGCCTTAAGGGACTTAAGCCTATTATTTCTGACCTTTTAAGAAAAAAGCTGCTTCACCCCACCTCTTCTCCCTTTAACACCCCTATACTTGCTGTTAAAAAATCTAATGGAAACTATCGTCTGGTTTAAGACCTCCGGCTTATTAACTCCATAGTGGTTCCTCTTCATCCAGTAGTTCCTAATCCTCTCACCCTTCTATCCAATATCCCTAAAGGAACCTCCTACTTCTCTGTTCTAGACCTCAAGGATGCTTTTTTCCTCTATTCCTCTCAGCCCTCAATCTCAAACCATCTTCGCCTTCACCTGGACTGATCCTGATACTCACTTCTCCACACAGCTCACCTGGACTGTCCTTCCCCAGGGATTCCCGGACAGCCCACACCTGTTTGGCCAGGCTTTAGCCTCTGACCTGCTCTCACTGTCTCTCCCTAAATCTAAGCTCATACAGTATGTGGATGACATTTTACTTTGCAGCCCATCATTGGAGATCAGCAAAACTGATACCTCCACTCTTTTAAATTTCCTGTCCAAAAGGGGCTATAGTGTCTCACCTTCTAAAGCCCTACTGTCTACCCCTCAGGTCATTTATTTGGGATTAACTATAACCCCAAGCCAAAGGATATTATTACTCTCGACAGAAAAAACTAATTCAGTCTCTTGCAATTCCTTCCACCAAAGAAGATGTTTTATCATTTTAGGAGTAGCTGGCTTCCTGCATTCCTGAATCCCCTCTTTTTCTCTCCTCACCCGCCCCTTACATGAGGCAGCTCTCAGCTCTCTGCATGAGCCCCTTTTCCATTCTGTTACTAAACCCTTCCAGAGACTGCAGCAAGCCCTTATCCAGTCTCCAGCTCTTCATCTTCCAGATTTAACTTTCCCCTTTTCTCTTTATGTAGCAGAGAAGGAGGGATATGCCCTTAGGGTCCTAGGACATCAACCGGGGCCTTCTTTTGCACCTGTCAAAGAGGATGGACCTCACCACTCGGGGCTGGGCACCCTGCATACGTGCCTTAGTGGCTGCTGAGCTTCTTATTCGTGAGTCAAAAAACTAACCTTTGGGTCACCCACCACTGTCTTCTACCACCACAATCTGTCCCACCTTTTAACTTACAAACTTTACCCTCTTCCCAAGTTCTTTCCCTTCAGGTGGCACTGGTAACAGTTGCCATACTTACTTTCCAAAGCTGCCCATTTATTAATATCTCAAATCTCCTACCTCAACATAATGATTCCCCATCTCATTCCTGCATAGAGATCTTAGAGGATCTACTGCCCTACCCCTCACATATACAGGAGGGCAAACTGTCCCAGGTCACTTATACCTGGTACACAGATGGCAGCTCCTTTTTATGTGATGGGACCCATAGAGCAGGCTATGCCATAGTGTCAGATACTGAGACAGTTGAGGCACGGGCACTCCCTGCCCTTACCACTAACCACCAGGTGGAGTTGATAGCTCTTACCCGTGCCTTCCAGTTAGCAAAGGGACAATCTTTAAATGTTTACACAGACTCCAAATATGCTTTTCATATCCTCCTGTCCATGCTGCTATCTGGAAGGAGCATGGGCTTCTTACAATGAAAAGAGGATCCATAACTAACTCAGGTTACATTATGGACCTGTTAAAAGCCTCCCATCTCCCCAAAGCTATAGGAATTATTCACTGTTGGTCTCATCAGACTGACAGTTCCATTAGTTCCAAGGGAAATAATCAGGCTGACCGAGCAGCTAAAACAGCAGCATTCTAAAGCCCAAACCTACCTCAATCACTTCAGGGGGTTCATACAATACAGCCCACATTCTTGCAGACACCCCCTGACACCCAGCAAATTCTGTCCTACCTACATCAGCTCTTACATCCTAATAGCAAGGCTTTTTCTCATTTTGTTAGGGCTCACTTCCAACCCACCCTTGAGGACATAAAGTTCCTAAAAGCTATCACCACCTCTTGTCAAATCTGTCAAAAGTCAGGTCCCAAGACCAAATACTGTAGCTTTCCTTTTCCCACCCACCAGGCCAGGGGCTCCCTTCCAGGAACTGACTGGCAGCTGAATTTTACTCAGAAAACTTAAATTCCTCCTGGTCTTGGTAGACACAATGTCTGGGTGGATTGAAGCATTTTCCACCACTAATAAGAGGGCCCAGACAGTTTCTGAAATTCTTCTCTGATAAATCATCCCCCAGTTTGGAATCCCAACCTCTCTTCAGTCAGATAATGGCCCTGAGTTCACTTCCCAGATTTCCCAAAACTTGTCTGAGGCTCTTAACCTCCCTTGGCATTTTTATATCCCATACCACCTCCAGTCTTCAGGGAAAGTAGAACGAACTAACTGTTCCTTAAAAAAATGTTCTTGTTAAAATGTCGCAGAAACTTCACCTTGATTGGGTAAAACTTTCGACTCTGGTCCTCCTTAGACTTAGGGCTCTTCCCAAAAGCCCCCTTTTCATCTCACCCTTTGAACTCATGTATGGGCGACCAGTTTTAACCCCCAGCCTCTCACCTAAAACCTTTCCCTTTCCTGATCACCTGCTTACTCCTCTGTTACCTCATCTATGCTCCCTATTATGGGATTTCACTGACCACTCATTACCTTAACCATGTGCTAATTCATGCCCACCGCCCATTAAAATAGGGGTCAGGTATTATTTTCTACCCCAGACCAACGTCCCTCACCCCTTTCCCCTAAATGGCAGGGACCCCTTAGAGTAATTCTTGTAACTCCCACAGTTGCCAAGCTCGAGGGACTTCCTCATTGGATTCACCTGTCACATGTTAAACCCTTTACTCTTCCAGCTCAAGATACCCCCTCATATACAGTAACTCAAACAGGGCCTTGTTCCCTTAAGTTCCAGAGGACACCAGGATCAGCCACTCTTTCTCCAAAAAAATAAAGGTCTCATCCTTACTCAACTCTCTTGTGCCAAAAACTCCATATATACTCTTTCTTCTTCCTCCTATATGCTTTTAATGTCATGCTTAAATTTCCAGGTAACCACTTAGCTGTTATTACAGGAACCACCATTAAACATAGAGCTAGAGGTACAAGAACTGTCAAAAGCCCAGGCGGTAAGAAACAATAATGAGTTTGTAGCTCCAAACTCCAAAAACTCACAAAGCAAACTTAAACATAACAGGTCTATCACTGACTGCACAGTGTCTCCTGGGTGTTAAGGTAATGCTATGATACAAAATTTTACTTCAGGTAAAACATCAAAGAGTCTAATAATCATCCATTTCAATAATTTCCTCCTTCTTCCCCCCCCACCATTTTCCATCCTATTGTTATAATCATAAACTGTTAATATGTCTAAAATTTATTTCTTTTCAAACATTTTTTTCATAAGCTCCAAGGGGCCAATTTGACCTACCTAAATGGACCAGACTCACCTGAAATAAGTATCATTTAATTCTTTCTTGTAATTCCTGGTATTGGGAGCCCCTAAATCCCCTCCCCCTCTATCTTCCATCTGAGGACTCTTCTCTGTTAATCACTAAGATATATCTTCCATCTGGGCACTCTCTTCTTTAATCACTAAGATCTAATTTTTTTTTCCTCCCAAACATAATTTTGTCTTTCCAGCATCTTGCAAGGTCTAAGCTGCCAGCCAACCCAGTTCTTCAAAGCCCGGAAAATACAACCGTAATCAACCACCCCAGGATGTCAAACACCCCAATTCCTCGACGCCCACAAAGTCAGTGTGAAGCAGTCATGAGAGACCATGTGGCACCCCATTCTCACCCATTAAGATCCTCAAACCCCCCAAATTTTTATAATAAACAAAAGGGTGGAGTGTAATTATTCAGCCACCCATAAGGCTGCACTACTGGGTTCTGAAGGCAGGCACATGTGGGCAGACCCTTGGGAACAAATGGCCCGCGTGACCCATGTGCACGCATGCATGGTTACCTCCATGTGCAACTTAACTAAAGCCCTTGTTCGCATGCGTGGGTCTCCTGCCATCTGCATCACCAGTGTTTGACATACTTATGCAATCCCCCTGTGTGCATGTGCAAGGTGTAGGGTTGCCTGTCATCAGCGTCTGACATAGTAACATCTTCCCCCTGTGTGCATGTGCTAGGCAGCCTTTAAAAGCTGGATGCGCCATCTTTACACTTTCTCTCTCAACATGTTTCGTCAAGCTTGTGAGCACTTTTCTTCTCTAATAAACTCCTAAGTGGGTTCGTTCGCATCTCGTGTCTTCTTCCCACTCGCACTGGATATAACACCTAGCTCTGACATTTCAGAGAAGAGATTTAGTCTCCTTTGGGAGCCTTTAAGAGTAGACTACACTGGGCATAGACTTTGGGGTTTCAAATGCTCAGCTCAGGCCCTGTATCCTGCTCTTTCCTGCTGCCTGTGTATCAGATATAGAATAATCAGTTCGCAACCAGCACCTTGTTGCCTGTATGCCTCCATGCTTCCTGCCATAATGATAATGGGCTAAACTTCTGAAGTAAGCAAAACCCCATGAAATATTGTCTTTTATAAAAGAGTTGCCCTGGCCTTGGCATCTCTTCACAGCAAAAAAAAAAAAAAAAAAAATATTGACTAAGATATCTTAATATCTGGATTCCCAGAAAAAAATCTTCAGAACTAAAAATTATATACAAAATCTGTATAAAAAGAGATAAGGAGAAAGAAAGAGATAAATATTGAGAACATTGGAAATGTGACTTTATTCCCCAAAAGATGACTGACAGCTGTATGTTTACAAAGTTAATACTTCCTTTTTCAAAGTTTGCCCTCCCTCCCTAGACAGATAAAGGTGTTGAGATACAGGGCAGGAAGTGTAGAGAAACATGGCACATATTTGCAAATTATACAGGAATAAATCAAATATTCATCCAGACAAATTATTTTCGTTAGGCAACAAATTCTTTCACATCACTTGAAGCAAGACCAAGGCCTGCCCCCCTGTATCTATGCTGACAAAGATATCCTCCATAGGAAATGGGCTACACAGAGCTAGTTAATGCACTAGGGATAAATATTGGTTCCATTGCTAGTGGCCCCACAAACTGCCCAAGCAACACAACTGTCACCCAGGTTCAGAGAGCCTAGTTCAGTCTTATGCAAGTCCCCTAGCTGTCTGTTCAGAGTCAGTGAGCTCTCACTTGCTTGGAGCAGTTGTTTCTGTTGGTATCCCCATAATGGTTTTGACCCCTTTGTTCTTGTTATCATTGCCCCATCTCTATGACTGGACTCCTAGCTGGGAACATTCTTGTGCATACTGTTTACAGTATTAATACAGCTATCCCTTATAAATATGTCTAGAGAGCAAGGTGTAAATAAGGGTATGTGAAAATATTAACAAGGAGAAAATAAAATAATGTCAATATAAAATTGAAAAATATAGGTCAGGTCATTTGTTGATCTGAAGAAATGCTTTGTAACACTTTTAAAGTCAATGATTTTAATGAATTTTATCAAAATAATTTTAGCATAATATAGATGATCTAACCAAAATTCTTATGAATTGAGAGTGAATAAGAAGTGAAAAGTTCAAGAAATAAACATGAAAATGTAGATAAGTGTATAATAAATATGTATTTAGTAGATGAAGTGCGATAAGCACAGTAGGAAAAGGCTGATTTCCTGCGATACAGTAGTGTCCATGTTATCAAATATAGTGGGCAACTGTAATTAGTATTTACCTGAGATCAGGCACCCTAGAAACTGGACTTAAGACAAAGATTTATGTGCAAGTGAGTGAATAAAGAAATATTATGAAAGAAAATTAAGGGAGAGAAACAAGAAAAGCAGGAGGAAACTACAACAGACGTATGCACGCTTTCAAATGAACTCCCAACTTTATCTGAAATCCTCGGGAAACTCAGGGATGAAAATTATAGCTCAGCATTTTACTCCTGGAAAAAGTGGCTGGGTTTCCACGTCCCTTGTGTCCGTTGTCTCTTGTTTATCCTAAGGAGACAAAAACTCCCATTCAAAGAACCACTTTAACTGGGACCTGCAGAAGGGCAGGGATAGAGAACAATGTGGAAATTGAGTGACAACTACAGATCTGAACAGGAGGAGCCAGGCATGTTTTCCTTTGATTCAGGAGACGCATATGAAATTCATTTTATCTAACCTTGATGAGAGGTGAACTTATGACAGTCACTTTCTGATGGCTACTCATTTTTCAAGGAGATAAGGTATAACTTCATTTGTTGGGCCAAAGTGGAATTGATGTACTAAGAAGATTCAGTGAACAATTCTAATGGTATCAAAATATAAAATAATTTTGACTTCTGACACATATGTGATAATATCCTTCTGCATAGATATTTTACTGAATAAGATTGAGAATTTGATTAATAAAATTAGGGAAGTCAAATCTTTTAACTGTCAGTGTACCTATAATTTCTATCTCACTAGGCTCTTTTTATCTAAATCTGCATTGTCTTGCTCTTTATTCCACATTCCAAATGCTCAAGGTGGCCAAGATCTAATTATAAAAACTGAAAGCAATCAGGAGTCCACAGATGGTTCTAGAATGTTTGCAGTAGTTGGCTGGATGTTACTAGTGACTGTGTTTTAGCTGTTTCTTTACTCTCCATTCACAGGCAATCATCCTTCTAGAAAATACTGTTACTCCCATTAGTTCCATTACCAGATACATTCCATTAAGTTTCACCCATTTTCCTCCCAGGAGGTAACTTGTGTTTCCTTCTGATGACTTTGACCAATTTTATTTGACTTTAATTTTTAATTATAATTCAAATAACAATCATAACAAGAAGAGGCAGAGCTTAAACATATTTGGATATATATTTAAAGGCATTATTTAAAGATTGTCATTGACCAAGCTAGGAGAATATAAAAATTGTGTGTCACTGTGTTGGTCTTGTTTAGATAGCCATATTATTGAGATTTCATGGATAAAGCATTCATATCAAATAAAAAAGATGCAATCTTGTAGCAGAGCCTCTGTCTCTTACTATTTTTCTTTGCATTTTCCTTCTTGATGGTATATTCTCAAGTATAAGTATGTGGGTTGTGTTTTAACCTTTCAGTGGACCCAGCAGGTTATATTTACATATTCATTCAAATATGTATAAATATATTGACATACATAATTACTGTCCATGTAACAGCAGTAATTAAAGAGAAAGTTCATGGATTTGAGGAGTAGGACAACACCGTTGGGGATAGAAGGAAGGAAGAATGGAAAATGGTGGAAAAAATGAACACACAACTGAAACTTAAAAAACATTAAGAAAGGTTTAAAATGACATGGTCAATACTCAGTAACAATATGAATGTTACCATATTATATGGAGCTCAAATATTAGAGAAGGGGATTTAGAGGAATAATCCAGTGCTCAAAGTTTAGCTTTCAAGTGAGGATCAGAAGCAGAGAAAGAAGAGGAATGGTAGGATGCTGTAAGTATATGGCAAACACAGTGCATGGGTGTTTCCTCGACAACCACCTCTGATTGCATCGACCATAATCGCCATAGAAATTTCCAGCTTCTGCCAAGTTAGCAATGGTGAAGAAAACTGACTGATTGAGATAAGTGAGAATTATAATAGAAAGCATGTTATAATCAGAGATTAGTAAGGGGGTTCTGATGAAGTAAAATGATTCATCAAAATGCAAGGAAATGAGAGGATTGGTATGCAGATTATGGGGCCATCTGCTGAAAAGTATAGGTTCATTTTCTTTATCATAGATGCATATGTTTTGTGAAATGAGCCACCACTTTCTGAACTGTCTATAAGACTGCACACCCAGAAACAATAAAAAGTAAGTATATTAAGTTATTCTTAACCTTATTGGCCAGAGGTTATTCACCCATTTGTTTCTCTGAAAAATAGTAAAGTTTTAATAATTATTATAATATAGCAAAGAAAACTTCCAAAAACTGTAGAATTGTAACAAGGAAGTTACTAACTTGGGATTGACCTTATAAAAAATCAGAATATTTGTGTGTACACTCATATGCATTATGCAGAAATACATACAAACTGGCGATTTCATGTATGCAAATTGATATGCTGGTGTTCTAATTCAGTGTTAGTCTTTTTTTTTCCATACATTGTTTTGTTTTATTTTTTCCATTCAAGAACATAATTAAAGAAATAAAATTTTTTTTCCTTTCTTCCCCTTCTCCCGGTCCCCTCCCACTACCCTCCCACCCCTCCTCCCTCCCCCTTCTTCCTTGAAAGAGGGCATGGTGCCCTGCCCTGTTGGAAGTCCAAGGCCCACCCCCATCCCTCCT
>PVIU01006928.1:0-96591 GCA_004026605.1 Ondatra zibethicus | reverse complement strand
GCCATAAACTAAGTGGGCCAAAATAAATCAACACTGGAAGACACTCAACATCCTCAAGAACCTTTCCTTGGATTCTAATTATGCCCCCTCCCTCAAAGCCTATTTGAAAAACAAAAGGAAAATTGTAAAGAACCCCGAATGAGGGGGAAGAAGGAATTTATGTTGGCCAACTGTGTCTCCACAGGACAGGAGCAACAGCCTCTTGTGGTCATCTCTGGTAGGGCATGAAGTGACTGGTCCATCCAGACTTGATATGTCCAAGATTTTTTCTCCATCTTTTGTGTCAAAATGCCTGAAGGTAGGAAGGGGGAAGGAACCACTCACCGGAATACGATCCCCGCTATGAAGTAGAAGAGTCCCAGGGTGTCCATGACGTTCCACAGGTCAGTGAAATAATTCACTCCGTTCATGTACCACTGCGACAAGGGAGGACAGACAAAAGAATGGGCATCTGGGACACTAGGCTTGCAGACCCGTGAATATCCACGCAGCTTCTCCCATGCCACTCTGGAGGCTGCTTGTGTCAAGAACCCCACTACCAGAACCCCATGTTCCCAGGGCACCAGAGAGCTAGCTGCTCTCTTATACACATGAGCTCCGGAGTCAAGGAAAGGAGGTGTGTTATCTTCTCTCAAATGAAGCCTCAGAGAATGAGTGTGACCTGTGCGGGAAATCGTGAACCGGACAGGTGACCGTGGAAGGCAGTGTAGACTACGCACTGCACAGTTACCGAGTGTCTTCCCGACTGCCGTGGATTTGTGTGTTTATTGAAAAAACAAAAATTTAATAGAGCACACACAGTAGAACAACTTGATTGGTGAAACCTTTTCAAAATGTGTACATGGAGGAAAGATTATTAATTGGACTGCACAAAGTAGGTTTGAAGAACTTCAACCTAGCTGTGTAACCCTTCAATTTGCCTACCTATTCAGAATCCGGCTACCAGGGGTCTGAGAACCAGACCTTGGGGACAGCTCAAAACAGGGAACAGTGGATTCAGTGAGGTGTGGTACTGATTCCCATAAAAGATGAATGTTCGTGTGTTCCCATGAACTCATCCATCTGGGTCTATCTGGGACTTGGATATCCTATTTCCTACTTAGTCCCTGACCCCAAGGCCTAGACAGGGTGGCCAAGGTGCCCATCCTGGGAGTGAAGGACTTCTAGGATCCACCAATCTCCTGCAAGCTGAAATGCAGAGGGAGGCAGGACACACAGCTTGAGTGGACAGAGGAGGGAGCATTACCAGATCACAACGGAATGATGAACTCCCCCATGCCTGCACAGCCTGGCATGTTCCATTGTGGGGAGACTGATTCAAGGTTAGGACCCTGGGAGGACACAGGAGCATCCATTTGTTAGTGCAGTGCTGACCCTCGGGGTACCAACAGCCATTTTCTACTCCATGCCTGCTAAGATGAGAGTGGCTGGCACCGGCCCTGCCCACCTGTTCTCCTTTTCGTCCCTGCTGGTAGTCTGGTACATACTGATCCGTACAGCTCCAGCCCTTCCTTGCCTGGGGGACTCCAGAGGCCTGACCTGTATTACAGGAATGATAGCTACATGAACCCTGGGCCACTACAATACCACTACAGGGAGAAAAGATTTCGGGTAAGTGCAAGGCTAAACTGCACTCATGAAATACCAGGATGTGTTCATTGTCTCCTCGCTCTTTGACGGCTTCAGAACTAGAGGAACTTTCAGAGAAGGTGGGGTGGAGCTTACCACCTTTTAATCAAACATCCACCGCGCTGCTTAGCTCTGCTAGGAGTGAGTTAACTGTGTGCACTGTTGGCTGTCTAGGTTAGAAATCCCCAATTAGTGTGAGCACCCTCCCCTGGGCCAGGGACATCACTTGTCACCGGAGAGTACTGGGTGTCTGAGGTCCAGATACAATCTAAAACAGACAATGTCCTGGTGAGGGGGCCTTCCCTAATAACATTGACTCTTGTCTGGTAAGACTGCACAGGTCTGCAGACCTCTTCCTTGAAGAAAACCAACTCAGTTTAGGAATCCAAAGACAAGGTTCTGCAGAAAGGAAGGGAAACGGCGCCCTCTAGTGACATATTGCTCAAGGACAAAACTTTACAGCAGTGGTCTGCAGACTGGCACCTGTTTTATCAACCACCCCCCTCTCGCGCGCGCGCACGCGTGCAAAAAAAGGCCACCTGGGTTTCTCTGCTCAAAAGGGAGTGAGGACTGGGCCCCTTCTGTATAGATATATCCTCCTCTCTGGCTTCAGTAGCCATGACCAGGTGACCTTCAAGAGTGACTTAGGTGCACCCTGCATGTCCCTTCCTGTATTAACACAACAGTCTCAGTGACAAGAAGATATTAGCTCTGGCTTCAGAGAAACGCAGCAAATTAAAGTCTAACGTGGACCACTCCCACTTGATGTTGTTCCAGGGACCACGGGAGCATGTGTCAGAACCTGGGGCACTCAGAGGACTCCCCGATAGGGTCAGTACAAGAGAAGACACCCGATTCGTGCTTCTGCTTCTCTCAGGAGTTTCTTCAGTAGGAAATGCACCCCCCAAAAAAGGGCAGAACTAAGAAGCCAAATTACTACACATCACTTACAATCTATTTGCAACTCTCCCCTACCCTTTTTATTCTCTGTCCCTCTTTCCCTCTCCCCACCCAATTCTCACGACTTAATTCCCTATTAGTCATAAGTCAATTGACACTCTAACCCAGGGAGCTCTTCTCTAACTGCTGTTTTCCACACAGAACCCCTCAGCCCCTCTCTGCTGGTGACACATTAGAAGTAAGGGCTGGCCACAGAGACAGAGTCCATACGGAAGGGCTGTGGGCTGAGCGACACCCGCAGACTGAAGTCCTCAACCCTCTACCTGGGAATGTGACCTTGTCTGGAAATCAGGTCACTGCAGATGGAACTGGACAGCTCAAGATGGAATCCTGATCCAACATGACTGTTGTCCCCAGGAAGTGGAGAAAATAGGACACACCTGCACATATGGGGGGGACACCATATGGACATGAGACCAGGGGTCAAAGTGTCACATCCACGAGGCACAGAATGGCAAAGATGGCCAGAAAACTTCCAGAAGCCAGGGGATAGGACAGAACTGTTTTCTTCATCGTGCTAAATGGGACCACCCGTCCTATACCCTCATCTTGGTCTTTAACCCTCCAGAACTATAGGCAGTACACTGCTACCCAATCCATCTTGTGTGTCTTGGGGCTTTCTTCCTCCACCTCCACTGACAGGCTAACACCTTCTACACTGCTTACCAACTAGTCAAGAAGACAGGTACACATGGGCACCAGTGCCAGGGCCCCTCCCAGCTCCCACACCCATAATCACTAATTGATCAAGACATAGCCATGCTGAGAATACACAAACAGGCCCCTGGAATCCCTCACAACCCAGGAGTCCTGGAGAATGCACATAAAGATCTGTCCGAGAGAGTTGGCATGGGAATGTAAGTGTTCTTCGACTAGTCGGGGCCCTACAAGGGCAAGAGCAGCATTTCTGCCCCTTCAAATCTCTTCTGCCACCAGGCCTTCTGCTTTGCAAACTGTCAGTACCCCGTAAGCTGTCTGCCTAGCACATGCTTGCTCCATGGAATGTATTTTAACCTTAGGGTTCGGGTCCAGAAGAGACAACAGAATGACAGCAGAATCTGAAAGGGCTCTCTGAGACCGGTTTTCATCATGGGTCAGGACATTGCCACCTTCACCATCAACATGAGTTTCTTCAACATCTGCTACCTAGTAAGTCCCTGCTCCATGGGACCTGGAGTAGTTTGGATTCAGTGGTGGAACAAGGATCCCAAAACATGCACATCCCAAGAAACTACACACATGGACCAAAAAGAACCCACAGGGATTATGGCAAGACTTGACTGCTAGGCATTAGGGTGCTCGAGATGGACAGGCCCCTAGGTCCCCAGTTGCTCAGCAAGCTGCCCGATGGTAGTGAAGGTGAGCACACGGAAGTTTCCCGATGTTGGAAGAACTCAGGCCAAGGTCTCTCAACCACTCCCCTCCTCTGTCCTAGCTTATTTCTGTTGCTCTGATAAAACATTCTAACCAAAAGCAGCTCAGGGGGAAAAAGGATTTGTTTGACTTATACTTCCAGGTCACACCGCATTGCTGAGGAACACTAAGGCAGGGGCAGGAACATGGAGGAGCATTGCTTGTTCATAAGCTCATGGCCAGCTGGCTTTCCTATACAGCCCAGGACCACCTGCCTAGGGATAGTGCTGCCCACAGTGGGCTGGGATCTCCTACATCAATTAGCTATCAAGACAATCCTCCCACAGACATATTCACCTGCCAATCTTATCTCTTCAGATGGCTGTAGGCTGTGTCAAACTGGCACCTTCCCTGGCTGAGCCATGTCCATCAGTTAACACTAGTTAGGGACATAGCATGAATTCAATGCTAAGAGATCTCACTGTGGGGCTCAGGATTTGAAAATCACCTTCAGGTCCATAGACTGTCACCCAGGAAGAATTTAGTTGCAGCTTAATGACTGCATTTGTTCAGAAACAGTTCCGATTGACCATGATGTCAGGAAGCTGCTACCCACTGACCGCACCTTGAGGAAGGGCCCAGTGTTGTAAGTTTCCTCCAAATTGAAACATCCTCTCCTGGAGTAGTATGGAGGCTCGGGGGACTGGGAAAGTTACAGGCACCTCCCCAGGTCTGTATGTCACAAGTACTGGGGCAGGAGACACTGGTGGAGTGACCTGTCCACAGATTAGCCTTTGAGTTGCAGAGATGCAACTTTCGTGAGTTGCCTGGGTGGACTTTTGTTGCTGTAGCTGCCTTTGAGTCAGCCACTCTCGTCAGTTACCCAGGTAAGCTCACTGGTTCCTTTCCCTAGACTCGTGGAATCATCTCTTTGGTGTGTTGTCAGTGTCTTATCTGGGGTGAAAAGACATTTATTCACACCTCCCTGGGGAGAGCGACGCAACACTCGCCCACCTGCCTCACTTCATCACAGAAGAGGACGAACACCAGGGCATAGAGGATCAGCTCGGGCGTGTGTGGCACAGAGTGGAAGTCCATGAGCAGCACGTAGGCAAACAGCAGGAGGAAGGCAATGTAGAAGACCACGTTCCAGGAGAAGACCACGAAGGGCGAGGTGAAGAAGGCCACGTAATACCAGAGCAGCTTCTTGTGCTTGTCAATGGGCTTCTTCCTGGACCAAGCCAGAGGTGGGGAGTGTCACCATCCACACACACTCACACATACTGATACACGTAACATACACACGTTCTCTCACACACTCACATACATTCATATACACTGATACACACACACACACACACTCACACACACACACACACACACACACACACACACACACACACACTGGTACTACCCACCACAGACAAGGAAGAAACAGGGAAAACTGGATCAAAATGCTGACCCAGCCAAAACTCAACCTTTGTTTTTGTTCGTTTGTTTTGTTTTATTTTTGTTCGTTTGTTTTGTTTTTGTTTCTTTTTTAGTTGATCAGAGAATCCAAATTCAGCCTCAGATACTGAAGATGACCCCAAGCCCACCTGCTTGAAATTCAACCCAGAAAAATCCAGGGAAGATGCCAGACCACACACACAGATGCCATAATGGATGTTCTAAGTTCTAGGCTTACAACCATTTGCACAAATGCTCACACACACAAGCACACCCCACATGGATGCTCACACACATGATTAGATGCCCCAGTCCACACCTGAATGATACGAGGCCACAGCCCACCAGGGGGATGACAAATAGACATAGGATGATCTTCCAGTTCTTTGTGTCCCGGGAAATCTCTCCATACCATTGCTTAGAAAGAAAATTCTAGAGGGAAACAGAGACAGAGAATACAGTCCTTGTTGATTTAAGTATACGAGGGACAGGACACAGTCATTCTCCCCATCCCTTCGCATTCCAGAAATATTTACCCCTATATTTTTAAATGTTATCTGGGTCCTACGCGTGAAGAAGCAACTTAAAATTCTGTTTGATTTTCAAGTCTTTTTTCTAAATTCAATTCTATGGGCTTTAAACGAGAGTGTCACATGAGTGAAACTCACTAAGCCTATGAATTTTTAACTTCTCTGATACTTATTTGTGTAAGCTTAAACAAGTATGAGTCTTCAGTGACTGCTAAGTTCAAAGCCAGGGCCAACACAGTCTGTAGAGTCCCCAGAGATTCCTGGCTGGAGGCAGATGGATGCTTTTATTCTGAAGCTAAAAGGAAGCTGGGAGAGGAGAGACTGACAGAGTCAAGGTGGTATGCATGGAGACACATTCCCCTGACCACTGAAGGTGGGGTAGGAAGGGCTTCCATGATGGTGGAAACTGGAAACATATTGCCACCAAAAGATAGGTGGGGGATAAGGGATCTGACCATATCAAAGAAGCCCACAGCTGGAAAAACAAAACAAGCCAACCAGGCGGGGCCTAGCATATAGAGGGCAGAGCAAAGGAAAACCGAGGCCCACTCATTGCCACTAAGAGGATTGGGAATGGTGTGCTATGGCCATAATCCTGCATCTGCTCTCCTATTGGGCAGAGGACAAGGGCTTCTCTTGCGCTCCCTGCGGTGTCCTCTTGGGGTTACTTCGCAGATATGTGCTTGGCTGAGGAGGGGCAAGCTAGACCCTAGAAAAAGCGCCAAGCAAGCAGCACATTGCAGTTGTAAATGCCCTGAGACTTGCAGCAGGCTCTACAGGGGACCCAGAGGTTCCCAAGGGCTCCAAGGGCCACCTTCCTTCTGAACGCATCATGTCTGCCTCTTCCTCCCCCAGCTCACCGCCTGCTAATCACCTCCAGCTCACCTCCAGAGCAAACCACTTCACTGAAAGCCTCATCTGTCTCTTTACTGGCCACCCGGGATAATGCAAAGTCTGAAGTTGGAGGCAATCCACAGAGGATTAAATCCTGGTGCCACTACTTCCAAGCAAGCAAGCATTGGGAAACATTCCAGGACCTCTCTGAGCCCTGAGCCCTCAAAATAAAATGAATTACACCCACTTCCACAAGCATGATGTAGAGGAAACATGTTACAGGCATGGCTCTCCCACCTATCCTTGCCTGATCAGACCCACAATGTTCCAGGGCAACTGTGGGCACAGTTAAGCTGCTGCCTGCTTAACTTGCCTCAGGACCAGCCTCGCCCATCTTATGATTCCTCCATCACTCGTGATGACCACAGTGGCAGCAGCTGACATGGCCGACCTTCCCTTTCATACATAATTTCATGGCATCACCATAGCAACTCTCTGACAACCGCAGCTGCTGCTGTTTGGATAAGAAATCCCCCACAGGCTCTCGGGTCTGGCTGGTGGGGTGGGCCTTGTAGAGTTACCGCCTAAGCCAGTCTCCAGTCCCTTTGTCTATCCTCTAATCCATGGAAGTGCAGCATCAGCACCATGATCTCTGCTGCATTGGGTTGGAACTGTGAGCCCAAATATGTCTGTCCTTGCTTAAGTTGCCTCTGTCACGCATTTTGTCACAGAGAAATACTTAATATGCATGACTGAGCCCATTTCACAGATAGAAGCTGGGATCCATCATCTCACATCTGCTCTAGTGGGCTGAGACCCAGGCAGGGGGACCCAGAGACAGCTCATCATTACAATGCTGTACTATTTGCTTTGTGGAAGCCCAAAGAATTCTTCCTCCTTGCCATGTGTCTTAGTTTCATTTCTGTTGCTGTGATTAAAAAAATAAAAATAATACAAACAAACAAACAAAAAACCTGAGAAAAAGCACCTTTGGGAGGACAGGGTTTATTTTAGCACGCGGTCCCACATTACGTACAGTCCATCGTTTCAGGGAACTTGAAGCAGGAACTTGAGGCACAATCACATCCACAATCAAAAGCAGAGAGAAATTAATGTGTACTTAATATTCTCCTAGATTTCTTTATTCTTCTAAGGTCCAGGATCCAAAACTACAGAATAGTACCACCCATAGTAGGCAGGGTCTTCCCACATCAAGGCAATCAAGGCAACCCACACACACACAGATACAGCTACTGACCAACCTTTCTAGACAATGCCTCCCTGAGAATCTTTCTGGATGATTCTACAGTATATCAAGTTGAAGATTAAAGCTAGGCACCACACTGTGATTTGGGTCTTAAATATTTTCTGAAGGTCCATCACTAAAGGCATTGTTTCCAGTGTGACACTTGGGAAGGTGGTACAATCTTTAAAAGGATGGGACCTAGGAGAATGTCTTAGGCTACTGGGGGTTACACCCTGGAAGAGACTTTGGTTCTTCCTCTGCCCCCCACCTCTTTGCTTCCTGGCTGTTATAAGGTGAGTGTCTACCTCTATCACAGCTCTGACCATAATGCCCTATCTCATCATGTATCCAGAAGCAATGGGCATAGCCATGCATGAACTAAAACCTCCAAACCCTGTGAACCCAAATAAACCTCTGCTCTTTTTAAGGTAATCACCTCAGGCATTTCGCTACAGCGGTGGAAAGTTAACTGGTGTACTCCTGTGCCATCTCTTGAAGTGAGGCTTTTCACAAAATCATATGTCTCCTCATCTTTCACATTGTCACTCAGGGAATCCCTCAATGGCTTTTGCATCAGATGAGGAAGGTGGACTCTTCGTGCCATGTCCTTAATGCTACTGGTAGCATGTGATGTCAGGCCTGTTCCTGGGTACAGTTTTCAGGGCCTGGCTTTCACTTACCTGGACCCCAGGCTGGGCGATGAAATGCTGGTCTGTGGCCTCCACCGCCAGCTCCAGGCAGTTGCTCCCACCCCAGGCTTCACAGGAGTAGACCAGCAGCTGCTCTGCCAGGTCTTCGTCGTTGCTGTAACACTCAGTGAACAGCTCTGCATCGTCATGGAGGGGAGGGCTGGGCTCAGCCGGTAGACATGGAACCTGGCCTGCCTAGCCCCCATCAAACCCTGAACAGATGGGGCATGAGGACCCAGGCATACAGAAGGCATAGAGAAAGCTAACCAAATGTCACCCTTGCTACATGGATGTTTTCTTTAGACACAACATAGTTGGCAGGGCTCTTTAATGTAGAGGGTGTTGTTACATGCCTATGGAATTGAGCTGCCTCCACCACCTAGGAACGGCCCTCTCTGATGGGTTCTGTCTGGACACAGGCAGAAGGACCTTACTCTCTGGGACCCTCTATTTCTCCTTACCTAAAACAGCCCCTCCCCCTTCCATTTCCCTCCCAAGCCTTCTAAGTGAGACATCTTGGCAAACGCTGTAGGACACTCACCCACAGCTCGGGTTTCATATTCATTGGCCAGTTCCTCTGATTCCCCAGCAGCGTTGATATCATTCTTGACTTTAGCAAGGGTCTTCAGAAGCTTGCTCGCTCCCAAGGCTGCCAGAGTACAGCCTTTAGTCTTTGGGCCGGGGGGGGGGCGGGGGAAGATGGGGAAATGTTGGTAAATTCATAGTCTCTTGAAGCATTAACATTAACTTTTGAAAAGTATAGACAAGCAGGAAATGGCAAAGTCAAGTCTGAGATGAGCTTGGAACAGATTTGGACCTCAGTAAACTATCAATGGTCTTGTAGGTAGAATCAGCATCTAAAAGGAAAACGCCTGATTAAGTATTGGGAGACATTCAGCCTCTGGTGGCAGGAAGCCTAACTTAGCTAACGTTATCGTACTATAACAGCCAGGATACAGGGAGGGAACATAAGAACATTGAAGCCCTGAGCCATGTAACTGAAGGCTGTGTCTGAATTCAGCAGTCAAGGACGGAAGTGCATACGGAAGCACAGGTGCCCATATTTATAGAAACTGTGATGTACCAAACCACAAAGAAAAGTCTCAATAAATACTTCAAGCAGAATTTTTATAGGTCCTACTCCTGGTTCATAATGGAATTAAGCTAGAGATCATTGTTTTTATTTTAATTTTATTATTACTTAGTGCTGGGGATCAAACCTAAGGCCTTGTGCGTGTGAGATAAGGGCTAAGAAATTAATTTCTTTTTTTAATCAGTAAATACATTTTAATTTAATGTATATAGGGAACCTTTTAAATTGTATATGTAGCTCAGACATGAATTGAATATTTAACTGGATAGTGCTTAATTAAAGTTTGAAATCTGCCATCTTAATTTGGCTGAGGTTGTTGTCTCTTACCATAGTTGATAACCTTCTAAAATTCCCAAATCATTGCAATACAATTCTAATTCCTACAAGCCTGTATTGTTAAAAAGCGTTAGATGTTTTCGTTTAATCACTGAGGATCCAATAATTCTTTATTCTATGATAACCGACTAGACCTGAGTTTTAACTATTGACCATGTGATTTGTTTAATTTTTGTCTTAATATTGTGAATAAATTTGCAGATAAATGATTTAGCGAAAACAAAGTAAGAGTTGGAAAGAAAGGTTTCTTTGATGGGGGGTACACTTCTCTGTGGGCCTAAGGGTAAGGACTTACAATGCAGTTAGAAATGATACTGGTTTAGGAAAACCAGGGTATGAGGCTCTCCTCTGAGACTCATGACTTAGCCCCGGGGCAGCTGGCTGTGTTTATAGTGCCAGGCATGATTTGACCTCCTGTTAAAAAGGCCTTCTGTCCAATTAGACAGATGTTGGTTATCGCCAAGTTCTTAGCGCCACCATTGCACCTTGAGGGATACCTTGCCATTCTGCCCATGGCTGTGTTTCAAGGGAATCACAGCTGAGGAGGGCTGTTGATTGCTCCCCTCCCTTGGCCGCTTGTCTAGCATCTTCAGATACTATGGAAGCTAGACCTATAGAAGTAGGTTTCCACATCACATCCACCTCAAATCTTCCAGGTCCTATGTCCAAAGTGTGCAGTTTCTTCATCAATAGGTATGTAATAGCTTCAACTCTGGGAAGCAACCAATGGCAAGGGCAATAGTATGTATTGTTTCGGGGATCAGAAATTAATATCTTAAGTTAAATTTCAGAGCTTCTTATACTTGGGGGAAAAATCATGCAGAGGCCGCTGGGGAGCAGGAGTGGACTGGAGGACCCTACCTAACTCCTTTCCAGGGACCACCCATCCTAGGCACACCTCCAGGGACATGCAAACAGAGGCACGGGCATGGTCCTGGGCACCAGATACCCCAAATTTTAAACTAGGCATGAGTGTAGGTTAGACCAGACTCCTAGGACACAGCATGCATTTGGCATCAATTCAGTGTGGGCCTGGACATTTACCTGCTCCCAAATGACCTTGGAGAGTTCCTTCTTGTTCTGGAGGATGGCCCAGATGAAGAGAGCTTGCAGGGGGTGCCGGGTGGTGAGAGACGCATCCTGAAAGGGGTGAGAACATGGGGTCACCACATGCAAATGTAACCCACTTTCGTTACACTGTTTTAACAATGAAATGGGGTGGTCAGAAAGCATGAGAAACAGGCCCTCTGTTCGGAGACCTCTGGGGTGTGGGGCTGAGTCTGTTTTAGCAGGCATAGTGGTGTGATTCTCATTGCTCACTGTCGCTCAGCAGGTGGTGTGATCTGACACAAAATCTTTCATCCAGCATCAAAGACATAGTAAAACTGTATGGGAAGGTAAAAGGGAGGGAGGAGAGCCGAGAGCAATTCAAAGACTAAATGACTTCTGATGCACCATGGAGAAAAGCGATTCCTCTCCATTCCATAGATCAGTTTCTCAGACAGAGGGGGAAGAAAAGTGGTCAGATGAAATCCAACTTTCCTGTGGTTTGTATCCAATTGGCACCAAGTAAAATGTGCTTATTCAAAGATTGGAGGTCTCCTATTTAAGAATCTGTATCTTCAAGGAATATTTTCAGATGGAAAGTGTGTGTGTCCCCTCCTACAGCTCCCCTTTGGATTTGACTAAACTCTAAACTGTACATATGAGGCCCAGTTTTGTACTGTGTTTCAAAATTTTAACATAAATAATGCCAAACAGAAGATACACACTTTCAATTCAACCACACCCTGAGCTCATTTACACACACACACACACACACACTTAAAAATCTCAGCTACAAATGATAATGACACAAATCTCAGAGTTACAAGTGGTAACGATCTAGTTTAGGTTTCCCCAGAAGCAATCCTGAGATAAGAATTTGAGTAAAGTTTTTTTTATTTAGATAGTGAGGAAATGAACTCAGAAAAGAAAGAGACCAATAGAAGGCACAGCGCCAAGTGGGCAGCCATGGCTGTGTTGCCAGAAGCTCACAGCACTATGCTCCTGAATCGTCTCCTTTAGGTGAGGGGCAATCGGGACATTCACTAGCACTGGAACCTGGATCAGAGCAAATACTGGCAATGGCTGATGATGCTGTTGAATGGAACATATGAATCTGCCCATATACAGAAAGGAATCCTCAGCATTCACATCTGCGCTAGCTGAGGTATCCACTACTCCATTTATTCCCAGAACTACTGGCAGGCCTTCATTCTTTCACCTGGGCAGCAGGGATCTGAAACATGAGTGGAAAGCCGTCTGTTTGTCCCTGTTCCCCATCAAATAGCCTCAGAAAGTGTCACACAAGTCCTGTGATCTAGAAACGATGAAACTAAGAGTCAGGGACTAGAGCGAGATGTTAGAAAACTTACCAGTGACTTTATTCTTTTGGGAAGATGGGAGAGAAAATGCATGCCACCCTTCTAGCTGCTTTATGGCAATCAGGAAGAGAACGAGAAAGATAGAGGCAGAGAACTGAATTCTAGGAAATGGAAATATAGAAGCAGAGAACCGAATTCAGACAGCTCCACTGTTTCCACCCTTACGTACATGGAGTTCCACATCCAAGTCCTCCCGGCTGCTTCTGTCTTCCTTCCAGAAGCTTCTACGGAAGTTTGCCACCAGCTTCCAAACGAAGGTGAGGAGCGCATCGTTGTAGGAGTTCTTGGCGATCTGCAGGTTCCGGTACACGAGGGTGCTGAAGTGGGCGGAGAAGAGCTCGGTGAGGACGTCGTTGGTGAGAAACTTCTGCAGGTTCAGGCCGTTCTCCAGGAAGAGGCGGACAAACTTGGGCCTGTCCTTTATGAGGGCCGTGAACATGACTTCCTGCAGGTCAGCCGACTAAGGAGAAAGAGCAGGAGAGAGCATGGGCTATAAGATTAATAAAGAAAACACAAGGTGTTTCTGTATTTCAGCCACAGAGTCCTAGGATCTCCAGCTTCTCTCTCCATCCAGCTTTGACAATAAAATTTGCTTTTCAGTCTCTAGGTGGGAGAACACCAAGGTGAAGCCTTTGAATGTGACTTGAGCTCTTTCTTATGTGGAGATAGCATGCCCACTTAAGTGCGACACGAGCCAGGTGTGGACGCAGGCACGCAGCATAAAAAAGCATCAGGGAGCAGAAGTCAACCGTGGGCATCTACAGTAGACACTGTGAACCAACTGCCAGTGCTACAGTACACACTGTGGGATCTGCTGCCCTCCCTGGGTGATCTCTGACCTTGTCTACAGTGACAGAGTTCCCAGTGCAATTGTCAAAACAGACCCCATCAAGCCACATACTGTCTAGTAATGGTCTGGACTGTGACACAGCAGTGAGTCGCTGGACCCTGGGCCAATACTTTCTTAGTCCCTGGTAAAAATTATCTTACAGAGCTTTTCCAGGAATCCTTTTTTTCTTATTTATTTTTAGACAGCGTCTTAGCGTGGTATCCCAGGTGGGCCTGAAACTCACTACATAATCCGTGCTGGCTTTGGATTCATAGCAATTTTCCTGTATCAGCCTCCCAAATGCTAAGATGACAGGCAGGGGCCACGATGCCTAGCCTTCCTAAGAGTCTAAAGAAAGATCAATGCTCACTTCAGCCACAATTCGGGAGGTGCGCACTGCGTCAGCTCTTAGGTGCATTATACGACTGCCATAATATTTATTATGAGTTAGTTTCATTACCAATACTCACAGATTCAAAGGGTCATTAAGATCCTATTTCTAGCATTAAAAGAGGAAGGTACAAAGTCTGACAGCATGAAAACCTCCAGCAGAAGCCTACGGCATCTATTCTCAGGAACCCAGGCCTGGTTCCCACTGACTCCATGACTCTACCCTAACAACAGCCCACTTAACTCCCTCAGTTCCTTGGCTGCCCCTATTTTAATGGCAGTATTGGTGGTTTTTGTGTCTGTCTGAGGCTGTTTTCATAGACTCACATTTTGCTTAGGGTGCATTGTTAAGGGTTCCTTGGATTCCTCCCCTCTTTAGATCTCTCTGGGATTAACAGGGCAGAGCTCACCTGGAGAGCATAGCATCTTCTCCACTGCACTTAAAGCAGGTGTCCAACACACCCACCATCTTGCATTTCATTCTAAGTGTGTGTGTGTGTGTGTGTGTGTGTGTGTGTGTGTGTGTGTGTGTGTGCACGCACCTTCCCCTTGGTCCCACACTGGACAGCTTGGTGCAATTGTCTCAAACATGGGGACTCGCTACAGCGGACTGCCATAGTCAACCTTGTTTCTAACTCAGCAAGCTTGAGTTAGAAACCACCCAGCAGCTTACACCACTAACACTGTGTCACTCATCCTAGGACCACACTGAGAGCCACTTGCATATGGGAAAGGAGAGGCTGGGCAGGCAGACACACATCTGTCTCCAGGTCTTGATCCTACCATTCTCTAGTTCAAAGAGTCAGACAAGATTTTTGTCTCTCAGTCTCGGTGTGTCTTGTTCTGCTTGTTGAAGACGAAATGAAACAACCCAGGTCACCCGTGCTCTTCCAGAGCAGCCCTCCAGACACCACCAGGAAGCCCCATCCTATGACATCCATGGTGCTCTGACTCGTTTGTCAACAAAAATGAGATCGTCTCTGCTGCGGGTTGATGCAAGTGGCCAGGAAACTACTGCATGCATTGTAAAGAGCTGTGGGGTGTCACTGTAAAACTGACTTTGAAGTGGATACTAGTACAGAGCTTAGAAGGAGCCAGCATGCTAAGTCCTCTAGAAACACCATCTAATTTCATCAGTGCAACAACACAAAGGGAAGGTAGGTACTACAGCAATTCCCTTCGTTTTCAGGGGAGCCTGACGAATAGTTAACCATAGCTGTCTGAGCAAAACACAGACCCTGATGTAGTGTCCGCTGGTCCCCAGTGTACACATACTCCTGCCACGGTGTATTTGCAGCTATCACTGAGACAGCAGAATGCAGAACCAGGAATAGACAATGGAGGGTCACACCACTATATAATGTGGGTGGTAGCAACAAAAGCAACCCCGAACACAGTTCCTAAGTGCAGCAAAATAACTAAGAAGTCATGGGGAGGGAGTGTTGTATGTGTGTGGTACATGTGTGTGCATGTGCAGGTTTGTGCTCATACAAAGATCAGAGCAAGACATCACATCTCTTCTTCTATTACTCGCCTCTTTATGATCCTGCATCTGGACCTTTTTCTAAACATGAAGCTTGTCTCATTAGCTCGCTTGTCTGGACAGAGAGCTCTACCAGTCTCGGTCCCTCAATGCTGATTTTGCAGACACACACAGTCATGCCCAGATTTTTATGTGACTGTTGGTGATTCAACTCAGGGCTTCATGCTTTCAGAGTGAATGTTCTAACTCCACAAAAGTAATTTGCTTGGTTATTTCTTACCTTTGGTTTTCATGAGATTTATTCAAATTGTAAACTTACATGATGTGATTTTTCATGACTATATTCAACAAGTAACTCCCCCAAAATCTCTGAAAAAAATTTAGCAGCTAGTTTTTGTGAGCCAGTGTGAGTTGGCTTCAGCATGGCACTGTGAAAGGGAACTGACCCAGTGTATAGTTGAGAACCTTGCCCAAGGACACATAGACAGCCATTCTGGCTCTCAAACTCTTAACCACTGCGTTCTTTATCCTAACCACCTTCAGCTGAGTTAATAAAATTAAATGTATAATGCTATTATGTGTCTGAGTTTGTTTATTTACCACCTGACCTTATTTAAATAGAACAATGTACACAGAGGGATTTATTTATGAACCAATTAATTAATGCACTTGCAGCTCTACTTGCCCTCCATTAACAAAAGCCTTGTGATGTGTAATAGGGTTCATTATGGTGCAAAGACCAAATGCAAGACAATGTTTGCTAAAGGGATTGAATAACTCAAAAATTCATGAGCCATTACTACTTTCACTACTCTCATTAAAATTGATCATATGTTAATGTAAATCAAATCGTGGTCTTTGATGATACAGTGGTTTGTGTGAGAGCGTTTTCTGAAGCTGGCCGCCGGAGATGGCAGTTATGTCAGCCTTCAAATCCATCCATACCCATGTACAGTCAAATATAACCTCACTGTCCATAATGATTTCAATTAATTGAGGAGAGCTGAACACAAAGATGCATTCCTGTAAATCTCTGTCTGATGGTTTAACTGTTGCTTCTGAACAGAGCCTCCAAGGCTGATTGAACTTTAGATGCATGCAAGTGGTATCCCACAAATGGGGTCTCAAAAATGAAAATATAGAAAAGTGATCTCCTGCAAAATTATAGATTTTAACTACTCATGCAACTTCCATATTGGAGGTACTTATTTGATGCAGGGAGTTCCTGGTGCCTCACTCTAAGACACTGGTGGATGTCTTCAGCAAAGCTGTTCCTCCTTTCCCGCATACCTCCCACCCCTTACAAATCTGCTATCGGAATTTGGCTGGGTGTGGAGGTGGCAAAAGAAAGTTGCTGCCTTCATCTTTTTAGTCAAGCCAGATCAATAATCCCACATCTCTGGTCCCCATACCTCCACCCATCCACTCCTGAGAGCAGACCCCTAGCTCCAAACCAGATGATCTTCTCTCATCTCCTGGCAACAAGATTATACATTTAGGATGACTTACATTAGAGTCTTTGGTTATATTATCTGTTTGCAAGAAACCTACTAAGTCAACATCATTATCCCATCCTACAGTCAAGAAAAGGGAGGCTGGACACCACTGATTTGCTAGAACAAAACAATCATTAATCATTATCAAGATTCTAGATTGATGACCTTGTTGGACACAGACCATCTACTGTTGAGATCACTGTCTATGCTAACCCAGGAATAATCCCGGAGACTTTGTTACCTCCCATCGGCGGTCATTGGTGAAGATCTCATCACTGGCAAGGTCCAATTGGTTCCACTCTAATAGAAGTTTCAGTTGCCCATTCCAATTGTCCTTGTCTTGCTCATTAGTGCTGAAGGCTGGAAGTGGGCAGGAAGAAAACCATAGCTACAAATAAGGAAGCCAGGCCACTAATATCCTCCAAATATCAGAGCCACTTGTCAAAGCATATCTCTTGGAATCAGAGGAAACTGTCATTCACTCTATTGTCACTCATTCTTATCTGCATTACACATGCCCTGAAGCCTATAGACATCACCCCAGATCATAATATCTTTCTGTTACATATGAATATAGCATAATTAGGATACATTGATATTTCTATATATTGAGGCTCCACAAGTATTATATTCGGAAGTTGTATCTGACTTATCCTATATCAAAATCTACAAAATAACAAACCATATTGCAACAATGTATTTGTTATGATTTGAGTGTAAAATGTTCCCCCTAGGCTCCTGGACTTGAACACTTTGTCTCTAGCTACTGGCACTGTTCCCAGAAGCTGTGGAACCTTTAGGAGTCATGGCTTAGTTTGAGGAAGTGGGTCAAAGGGAGGCAAATCTTAGAGGCCCAATTTCCAACTTAATCTCTTTTTCCTTCTCTTTCCACTTTTTCTTCTCATCTATCTATCATCTATCTATCTATCCTTTCTATCTATCATCTATCTATCTGCTATCTTCTATGTATCTGTGTATTATCTGTCTATCTTCTATCATCTATCTATCTACCTATCTATCTACCTATCTATCTATCTATCTATCTATCTATCTACCTACCTATCTACCTATCTTCTCTATATACTTTGCATTTATCAGTTAGGTCTCTCTATCTATCTACTATCTTCTATCTATCTTCTCTGTATACTTTACATTTATTGGTTAGGTATTTCAATCCAGAAGGCAAGGCGTTGCTATTTACTATAGGTAATTACACTTTGGTGGAATTCTTTTTCGAGACAGGGTCTCACTATGTAGCTCTGGCTTTCCTGGAAGAGAGACCTATGGTCCTATGTAGACCAGGCTGGCCTCAAACTCACAGTAATCCACCTGCCTCTGCCTTCCGGAGGCTGGGGTTCAAGATATGCACCATCATGCCCAGATCACTTTGATGGAATTCTAAGACAGCAAAGACCAAAGAGAATTGGTTTTCCTGGTAGTCAGTCATTAGCTTCTGGAGATATGTGAGCCCCTGAGGTTGAATTATAAGTTAGTGTGTGTGTGTGTGGCATGTAAGCATATGTACATGTGAAGCATGTATGCACACACTCCTGCAGGTACAAAGTCTTTCCAACATATTTAAAGGGGTCTGAGACTCCAAAAGTACTTTAAACCACTGCTAGAAACAGCGTTTGTGGAGGACCTCGGTTACACTTGATCAGCCTTTTAATGGCATACAATTTCTTCTTCTGTGAAATATATCCATCTAAGGAAATTCACCTTAGAGAGCAGTCGTATTATCCTCCAAGGCTGTACTCCCAGGGAACTGACTCCACTCACCTTTGTACAGTGCATAGGAAATGGCGTTGCTCACAACCTCGTCTCCGGCCTCTTCCATCTTGATAACTGTGAGTAGGTGGGAACACTCAAGAATTTCTTTGAGCTGGTAATATGTCAGGAAGAATATTGTCAACCAACTGGTCTTGAGCATGATGAATATGAACCTTTTTTATGTATCTATTCTTTCACAATTTTATACATATATGTATATACAGTATACTTTGATCCTGACCCCTATTACCCTCTCTTATTCCCTCCCCCTTTCTCTAAACCCTTCCTTCTTCCCAACAGACCTCCCTTTTACTACTTTGAAATCTGTGTGTGTGTGTGTGTGTGTATACATGTGCATATATGCATGTGTGTGTGCATGTGTGAATGAAACAAAGCCTGACACACTAAAGATACCAATTGGCTGGTAAGTAAATGAACGAAGAACAGACAACAGAAGACTGTGGAAACCTGGGTTTGGATGGTCATAAAGTCTGAAAGAGGAGGAAGGAATAGTTTAATGACAAACAAGATGCAGGGGTTGAGAAAGTTCTTGGTCCAGGTTATTGGGAGGTGAACTTTTAAGGCCTCTGTTCCTTGAAAAGAGTGATGATGAAGATTTGGGTTCAGAAGACATGCACCCAGTAGTGGGAGGGAGATAAACCAGAGTTTCAACAAAACACCAACCATGAGGATTTTTGAGAGAAAGGAACAGATGAGCAAAGAAGGAAAGAGTCTTCACCATGCATGTAGGCTTTGCTCAAGCCAAAGGAAAGGAATCCAGAGACAAATGATTGGCAAGGAACCAGATCTAGGGCCCAGGGTTATGGAGCACATGTGAAGCGGGCAACTCTGTGGAGGTAAGAAATCTTTGGCTTTGCAATTAAAAGAGAAGAAAGCAAACATGGATACAAAGCACAGCAACAGACCTGGAGAGGGTTCCAAGGACTCTCTAACTGCATTCCCTCCCACACACCTTGTCTCCCCCTTTCCTGAGCTTGCTGCAACCAGTGAGAGAGCTCCTGAATGTAAGCCAGATCTCATTTTCTCCTTGCTTCTGGGCTTTTGGTGATATCTCATGACAGTTGATCAAGATCTAAACTTGAAAACAGTGCTCAGAGAGTTGCCTGTTCTGGACTCTTGTAAGCGCTCAGCTTCTGCTCCTAATTGTACTCCCTCTGCCATCACTCAGTTCTTCCTATGTGTCAGCTTCTCACCTCAGAACCCTTGTACATGCAGTTCCCACCATCATGATGCCCACTCTCACCTCCCCATTCACTCTCCATCTTTCAGATACTGGCTCCCACATCACTTCATCTGAGAGCCTTCCACAAATCCCCACACCATAACACATCCATCTCTATCCATGCCATCTCTCTTCAGAATACCCCATGATGGTTTATAATGGTGGTCCACTTGACAGAATCTAGAACCACCTAGAAAACAAACCTCTAGGCAAGCCTATAAGGAACTGTTTAGATTTGGTTAAGGGGAGAAGACCCAGCCTAAATGTGGGTGGTACCATTCCATGAGCTGGGATCCAGGGCTGGATAAAAAGAAGAATGAGAGCTGATTATCAGCCTCTCTCTCTCTCTCTCTCTCTCTCTCTCTCTCTCTCTCTCTCTCTCTCTCTCATCTTAACTACAGGGGCAATGTGATCAGCTGTCTCATGCTCTTGCCAGCCACTTTCACTGCTGTGATGGACTGTAGCCCCTACGACTGTGAGCTAAAATAGACCCTTCCTTCTTTTAAGTTATTTCTTGCCAGGCACTGTTCACAGCAAAGAGAACAGCAACTAATGTACACCCATTCCAGTTGGAAAAATATAGCAATTTTTATAATAACTTTATACAAGGTATTTTTCAACTTACGTTCCCTATGTGAGGCCATAGACTCTTTCTGACATACACACAATTCTTGGTGTGACCAAACCAAATCTAGCACATGACATACACACAATAAGAACCTACCTAATGAACAGAAGATGAAATAGCTTTAGATGTTTGTTTAGGATGGTATATGGCATGGCTAATATTCAGATACTGTGGAAAGTCAAGGTCTTGGTGGGCTCAGAGTATGTGTGTGGAAACAGTGTGAGAAAGCTGTTGGGGAGAAGGGGCGCTCCCAGGAAGAGAGGGATTTCTTGGAGAGACAGAGAAAGGATGAGTTCAGTTTTGGTGATCAGCCATCTACATGACTAGCGAGGTCACTCAAGGCTACATTGGTAGGTTGCTTATATAGTTCACTGATTTACATATCTATTAATTAATAATCCTACTCTCAAGTTTGGTCTTTTGGGAAATCTGTACCAATTTCACAACTCCATATGAATACATAGCTAAAATGCCAGAGTAATTTCCATTTTTATGTATGTCTTCTGGTTGACATGATTAGAAATAATATATTTAATTAGATGTGAATATAAATTAGATATGAATCACAGGAATGATAATATAATCAAAGGCAGCCAAATTAGCCTGACATTTAGCTTAAGATGAATTGCCTGCGATGGTTTCCTTGAAGTAGAAATCCAAATCTCTCATAAAGAATGGAGGAACCATTAGGACCATCCTGGTTTTGGGATGTGAAATGAACCAGACGACAGGTGTCAACTTGTAGAAGGGTTAAAAAGGAAACCTACTGGAATGGAGCCAGGTCTGTGTTAGGTAGACAGACTAATAGTGCTCTATTCCCTCCTCTCTGGGTATCCTTATACTGGCTACCGAATTATTTCTACCTACCTGAGGAAATAGAGAGGGCGATAAGCATGCAATAAATTAACTAAAACTATCCAGGGATGCAGTATTTCCACTTCAGAGAGTGAGCACCCTTGCCTCTGGATTTGCATGTGGAAAGATTATCAAGGGATGAGTAACCTGGCCACTCTACATCACTTCACTATCTCCAGATAGACAGCAGGTTTGACCTTCCCTAGCCGGATCTTTGATGGTTCTCTTCACTGGTATCTGTTGTTTGCAGAGCATGATGCTCTGGTGCAAAGAGGCCAGTGTTTATCACATACTGACCGTGATGTGTGGGCTCAACCAGTGCACTCTGGGACTCAGCACAAAGAAGGATGCCAACCGTGGATGTGTGGGCTCAACCAGCACACTCTGGGACTCAGCACAAGGAAGGATGCCAACAGCTGGATATGTAGCCAACCAGTGCACTCTGGGACTCAGCACAAGGAAGGATGCCAACCGTTGAATGTATGGGCTCAACCAGTGCACTCTGGGACTCAGCACAAGGAAGGATGCCAACCGCTGGATGCCTCTCAGCCTCTTTGTTCAACTTTGCCTTCACCTTCCATAAATTACAATCTTTATCTCCATTCACCTGATTCTTGTGCTAGACTTAGACGTGATTAAAAAAAAAAAATCCCTGCAAGAAATTTCCTACAAAACCACCAGTTTTACCTTTTGGTGTAAAAATCTAAAAAATGCAATGTCTCAGTAGGGAGATCATACAAGCCATTGCTAGTCAAGGCCTGGCCCAGCACAGGTGCTGTCTCTCAGCTTTGGAGGTGAAATTCAACCATATTTCTAGGCTCCAAATTTTAGACAATCGAGTTTAATCTAGAAAGGGCTTGTTTTCTGACCATTTTGGATCCCACCATCCCACCAGGCTTACAAAGTGAGCTACCTTCTCGGGTAAATTAAAGGAGGCCATTAAGGCCCCACTCTGTGGGAATTAGTAAAGAGAGCCTAGCAACAGAGAAGGCTGGGCTAACAAGTCGACTTTCAGTCGGTATTTGGCTTGCCCAGGCTTGCATTAAGTAATATTGTAAGTTTCCATTTTCAGCAAGACATGGACTAGAGAACCGCCTCAAAGTCATGAAAAAAGATAAAAAAATAAAAAACAAATACTTGCCATTGCTGATGGAATCAAGAATGTGAGACATTCTTCCATTTCAGGAACCTGCCTTCCTCATACCCCACCCCCAGCATCTTCCCCAAACTCACAGATCTGATCCAGCTCTCAATCTCCTCTTCGGGCAGCCGGGACACAGTGCGTGGTAAAAATCGCACCAGCTTCTCTTTGACCATGGAAGAGGTCAGAACATCCTCCACCTCCACTAGGCTGGCAATCACGTCGGCAATCTGCCCCGAGCCTTCCACCACCACGCAGGGGATCTTACTTTTGATGGAGGTGTTGATGGCCTATGAGAAGGATAAAGAGGTGAACGCGCGGAAGGGGAGTCAATGAGCAACACAATCCAGCTCAGGACCGAGGCTCTAAATCACAAGATGCTTTGACGCCTCTTACTGTTTTTCTCTGCAGCTTTGACTTCAGACCAACATCGAACCGACTGCAGAGGCTCGATGAATGGGAGAAGTGAGCCAGTTGTTTGACATCCCAAGAAAATGAAAGGTGCCCTAAAAAGCACATGCTGTTTTACCTTTGTCCCAGTGACTACGCTTTACACTACTAGAGGCCCGACTGCTCAGGCCATAGCCTGGAGGGGAATTCTAGTCTAGTCTAATAAAATTAGAAATCAAAGCCTAGAGTAAAACCCATGAGTTCAGAGAGTTAGAATAGCGACTAGCTAACTTTCTTGCTTAGCTGGGGTCTCCAGAAGCCTCTTTCCTTCCACCCCAACTTAACTAAATTAAAAAAAAATGCTATACTCCTTCCTGCTACTTCCTGTCAACTACTTGCTAACCCCGCCTCTCTGAGCCCCGGTTAATTTTATTTAATTAAGGCAAATGCAACACATCTTTACATAGTTAAACAAATGCAGCATAAACCAATGTAACACCTCTTTGCTAGTTATACAAATGTTCCACAACAAGGATCCCTGCTATAGTTCACGCCTTCCATACAAGGGTATGAAAATAGCCTTACGTACAAAA
The DNA here is from genome assembly GCA_004026605.1 of Ondatra zibethicus. Taxonomy (NCBI): domain Eukaryota; kingdom Metazoa; phylum Chordata; class Mammalia; order Rodentia; family Cricetidae; genus Ondatra; species Ondatra zibethicus. Next base: position 73,228 of record PVIU01006928.1, on the reverse strand, counting down.
TTGTTCACTCCCAAAACTGGTGTGATACATGAGTGACAACTGTGAAGACTTGATCCCACACAGTTGTAGCGATAAGCTATCAGTGCCCTGGAAATACTTTAAAAGCGGTCAGCAGTTAGTGTGTCGGCTCCGTCATTCCCCCCTTTACTTACTGCAAGAAAGCGAAATAGACTTGCTTTCTGAACAAACACCTCTCACCCCAATGTGTTCTTTGCAGGAATTTCAGACAGTGGAAGAGGGGGCTCAGAATCTCTATCACCGGACTTCAAGATCAAAGGATTAAGCTACACATGGGCACAGAAGAACCTGAAAGTCCCCTCCTTTAGAGGCTGAAGGCTTTCCGTGGAGAAGACGCAGCCCGTCACGCCAAGAGTGTGGAGCGGTGAGTATGAGGGAGCAGCCTAGGCAGTCTGTCCACATGCCTCAGAGTCTGAACTCAAGAGGAACAGAAGCGCAAGTGCTGGGTGGCAGCTAAAAGATGTGGAGCCAAGGAGCCCAAGACACATTCGTTCGATGATAGTTAGCGTCCTGATCTCCTGCCCCTGCTTCCGAGGAATAGGAACAAGCGGCGCAGATCTTCGCAGTTGATACGGGAGAGACCCCCACCATTAAGTTGCAGCGGCGAAAGAAACATCCTCCCTTCACTCTAGGACAAATCTTCTTTCCAAATCTTAAGTTTCAGAGAAAGAATAGGCATGCAGCCAGCTCCCAATCCATCTCTCTCATCTACCATCTCTCTCTACCTCTTTAACCTCTCTGCCACTCCCTGTCTCCTCTTTATTTTTTTTTCTCATTTATCAGTGCTTAGAGAATTTCAGACAGTGCATTTTGATTATGGTCACTCCCTTCCTCCAGCTCCTCCCAGGTCATTCCCTGTTTCTCTATCCAACCAATAAGCGGGCAGCAAAGGCCTTACAAGTCACCACAGGCTAATAAATTAAAAGTCCAGGGATGGGAAGGAGTTACCTTTTAGGGAGTTGTTGGCCAGTGAGGTTCCACAGACCCCCAAACACTACAGGGTATTGTACTTGACAGTAAGCCTATTGCTAAGGACACCACCCACATGCGCTATGGAATAAGGAGAAACCAAGCTAATGCTGACCTGGAAGCCTCACCTCTGCTGACTAGCACTCATACTGTAGGGAAGTCCTGCAGACACAACCAGAGTAGAAAAGTAATCATCTATCTTGCCCAGCTATGAATCCTGGGGGCTACAATAGCAACTGGCCTGGCAAGACATGCACACTGGTACAATAGAAGCATGGATGTCATAGGAGTTAGCAATCCCTTTCTGATTGGAGGTAAGAGCTACTCCACAGGATGAAACACATCCTGTCACTGGGGACAGGGAATCTGGGGACGGGAATCTGTGAGGAGACACCCAGGCCCTAGCGGAGAACCTGTGACTGTCACTCTGCTAACTGGGCATAAGGTTACACTGACTGCTAACGACTCGCTGCTACACCCAGAGATTAGAGCATCAGTCAAGCCTTGTCGAAGAAGCATCTTTTTGCAGAGGATGGTGATTAACATGGAGCCCGGTCCATCTACAACTGGGCAAAGAGCAGAGGATGAGAGACAGCAGATGGCTCAGCCCTAAGTGGGATGTCTATCTCACACCCTCTCCCCACCTCCTCTTTATACGGCTACTTTTTCAAGATTTATCCAGTGATCATTTCACACTGAAAAAAAATGATCAGTTTTACTTGTTCCCTGAAATTCCTTTAGAAACATTTTTCTTTGAAAGACTCCTGAATGGCTTCTTTTTTCTTCAACAGCGGTCTCAAAAGCAGCTCTCAAAATATCTCATAAATATCTGTTGAGTGATTAAACTAAAAGCCACACCATTAAAAAAAACAAAAACAAAAACAAAACATATGGTGAGTGTTCCTCTACAATTCTAGGAATTTTTGCTAGCTAGGACTAGAAATTCCAGTGTGTACTGGTCACTAGGTCAGAGACGGTTACTGTGTATAGGTCTGCTTATTCTAACCTCAGTTTTAAATTAAAGCCAGGAAAGGGGGTGGGCATGGAAATAATTAAGAGAGAAGTTGAACATTATTTTCTTATAAGCTCTTATTCCTGTAACAACAACAACAACAAAGGCCGCTGGAAAGCACCGTAGCCAATCACTAGCTACATTGTAGTCGCTGATTCTCATTTCTAAGGAGCCAGCGGCCTGAATTCCGGCAGGTGCAACAGTAACAACAGAGCCCGGGGCGTGGGTGGGGAAACGGAGTCTTTCCAAGATGCTCAGGTCACCCGGGCAGTCATCCAGGAGTCCCATGTTGGCAGCATGGCTTAGGTGTGAGGTTCCTGCATGTGGAGTCCAGCATCCCCAGAAGCTACTTCTGCCATTCTGAGTGCAACTCCCTAACTCTCTCAGTTGAGGAGCATCCTGTGTCTAGTAAAGGAACAAGACATGATGAGAAGACATTGCTTACTTCAGGAAAGACCTTAGGATATAGAGAGGGCAAAGTCAAGAGAGCTCATGAACGTGGCTTTCAAGGATTTGTGACATCATAAAGAACCACATCTGTGAATGTGTGGGAGAGAAGAAGGAGCTACAGTTAAAACTTAAGTACAGAAAAGCCATCCAGGGACATTATAGCAATATATATATATATATATATTCAACTAGGGAAAGGAAGGAACACCCAAGCACAAGACGTCTTTTAAACACTAAATGCATATTGCCGGGAAAAATCTTACCACTGCAAATTAGAACTGGAATGCAAGTACACAAAGAAGTAATATCTAAAGTTGAAGGGAGAGATGCCGACTCACAAAGGCAATCCCGTCAGAGGTCTCAGATGGCTTGGCAGAAACCCCAAGTCAGGAAAGTCAGAAATGACATACTTCAAGCCCTGAAAGCTTAAAAAAAAACTGCCAAAAAGATTAACATACCTGGAAAAGTTATCTTTTAAAGTTGAAGAAGAAGGAAAAAGAGATGTTTATCTCTCACCTGATACCAAAATCAACACAAAATGGATTGAAGACCTTAATACATTACCTGTAACTTTGAATTGAAGCAGAAGAACATGGGTAGAACATTTCAAAATATATATGGAGGCAAGTAACTGCTGGAAAGGATTCCAGTGGGTCAGGCAATGGTAGCAAGAATTAAGAAATGGAATTGCACAAATTTAAAAAAAAATCTCCTTCATAGCAAAGTTAACAATTAGCAGAGAGGAGAGACAGCTCACAGAATGGGAGAGAAATCTTTGCTATCTTTATAGCTGACCTGATATTAATATCTAGAACCTATAAACTCATAAAGTAAGCACCAAAACTCCAAGTGCACAGTCAGCAAATGAGCAACTAAATTCAACAGATGGCCCTCAAAAGAAGAAATACAAATGGCCAAAAAAGAAAATGAAATATATTTAACATCCTTAGCCATCAGGAAAACAAACCAGAACTATCTTGAGAGTCCATTTCACCACTATCAGATTGACTAGCATCAGTGAAGCAACAAAACACTAATGAAGGTGCCAAGGAAAAGCAATCCTTACATGCTTCTGGTTGGAATTTTAGTGACTATAGGAATTAATATAGAGGTACCTCAAAATACAAATAAAACTAGAACAACCATATGACCCAGTATACCACTCATGAGTACACACCCAAAGGAATCTAAGTCAGCAGACGCTAGAGACACCGGCACTCCCATGTCCTCTAGGGTACCGCTCACAATGGCTAAGATATATAACCAGACTAGCTAACCAAGAGATGAGTGGCTAACGTATTGGATGTATACGCAATGGGATTTTAGTCAGTCATAAAGAATGAAATCTTGTCATTTGTAGAGAAATGGGTGGAACTGTGGATAATAATGTTGAATAAGAAAAGACAAACATCTTATTTCGTCTTGTATGCAGAATCTAGACTTCACATACACACACACACATCACGAAGGGAGAAGGAACTGTGTGGGGGAAGGAAAGAGACGAAAGAAGTAGGGACAGAAGGCAGTATACTGAACATGAGAAAAGTACAAGGAAAGCCATATATGAACAGGTTACAATGAGGCCCATTTTATACACTAACTGGAAATTTAGTTTGAGAAGATTAGACAAACGCAAAAGACTGGGGAAAGATGCTTCTGTTGGCTAAGCCTGTAGTCCAGCCTTTCAGAAAACCAAGCCAAAACTCACTTTCAAAGTCTCTCTTCCACCTCCTTGAGCAAAACACACGATGGGGATCTTACCACCGTAGTTGGAATCTGTAAAACAAGAACAAAGTCTGTTTTGGACTCCACCTTGAGAACTGGGTGTGGCAGGAAGTGGGATGAATGTAAATGAAGACTGCGTGTTTGGTTCCCGGCCACTCAGACCCGAATAACCACACAGAAACTATATTAATTACAACAATGTTTGGCCAGTGGCTCAGGTGTATTCCTAGCTAGCTCTTACATCTTAAATTACCCATTTCTATTAATCTATGTATCACCACAAGGTTGTAGCCTACTGGTAGATTCTGGCATCTTTCTCCTTTGGCAACTACATGGTGTTTCCTTGACTCTGCCTACTCTCTATATCTCTGTTCAAATTTCCCGCCTGGCTTTACTCTGCTAAGACATTGGCCAAAATAGCTTTATTCATCGATCAATAAAGCAACACATATTCAGAAGGACGTCCCACATCAGAGGACCATCTGCTCTGAGAGCTCATGGCCTGGGCAATAACTGCTTGGATTTGACCTTAGCCCTGAACTGATGAAGGAATCTCTGTGCATCAGACCATCAACAGTGTGGCATGGATAATACTGTCATTTGTCACTGCTTTTTAAAATGCTGAAGTCGTCGCTTCATTAACATTTGTGGATTTGATTAGACTGGGTTGAAGTTTGCTCTTATTCTCTCCCTCATTTGTATAATCCCATGCTTTCCTAAGTAGGTGACAAATTTGCATAATGAGGCATTCTCTCAATGGAGTTTAGTGCGTCTATAAATAACTTCCTAAACTGTGTCTTCCTTGAAGCAAAAACAATTGAGACTGTGTCCAGTGAGGCAGTCTGTCACTAAACCACAGGACAACCTTGATCCCAAGCAGGACACCTCTCAGTACCCTGTCCACAGGAAAAGAAGACACACACAGTTTATCAGATAAGGTCTTGCACTCAGTTTCTAAAAAAACCAGTGTTTTAGGTGATTCTATCCTGGTAACCCCAAAAAGGAGCCAAAGTTAAAACATTGAATAGCCTTCCAGTTGTGACAGTCTTAACATCTCTACCCTACTGTTGAGTCTCAAACCCAGGTCAAATGGCTGAGTTGCCTATTTAATATATTAATGCTGACACTGGCTGGCAGGTTCTCCCAGCATCCCTCAGGCCCTACCTGTTACAGGGTATGACTGGCATACCCAGCCCTCCACCCTGAACTCTCCAGCCCAGAAGCTGGGCTGCCCTTCTCCCAGAGGTTCTTCCCTATATAACGCGGCCATTATGGTTACCTGTCCCCTTCTCCCAGAAGCTGGGCTGCCCTTCTCCCAGAGGTTCTTCCCTATATAACACAGCCATTATGGTTACTCTTCTGTACCTCTGCCCTCATGGCTGCTAAAACCTCATCCCTCTCCTTCCCCCTCTCCCTTCTTACTCCCCTTCTCTCCACAGGGCCCAGCTCAGTCTGGTCATGTCTACTCTGGACTCTCCCAGATGTCTCTGCCTCTGGGCCATGTTCTCCCACCTCTCTACAATAAACTTGGTCCTCCACCATGCCTAGGATCCCTCGTGTCCTTTTCATTTCTTTTTATTCTTTTTTTTTTTCATTCATCTACTGTGGAGGCCGAAAAATGCAGGCCCCTTTCCACCTTGTCGGACGGTTAGAGAGTTTGAAGATTTGACAAGCAGAGCTGCATGTCCTAATTCAGGAGGGGATTGCTTGGTTCTTTTGAAATTAAGAGAGCTCATTCTAGTCAGTCCATGCCATCCTGCCAGAGGGTCAGGATATGCAAATGTGCTTCTGCTCCATTTTAATAAACATGGGTGAATTCAGGATTTCAGTCGCTGGAATGCCCTCCCAATATTTTCTGTGGTTCTGTTATTTTTTTATGCGTCTTCATATTCTTTACTTATATTTCTCCAATTCCCACACCACACCCCTACCCTGGTAAGAAGTATTTTTGTCGAGGCTGGTCCTCAACAATCTACCTAACTACATTGCTTCTTAAATACGTATTTTTCCATTAGGGGCTTCACTTTTTACAAATGCCTATAGAAAAAAAGCCAACAGTCTTCCTAAATGAATAAACAAGAGTGTAAGAAGGTGTCTGTCACTGCCTTCAGCATGCTGAAGAACATGTCAGTGACCCCTGCAGAGGCACTCCTGGGATACTAAAGAAAGAGGAGAAACACAAGCTCCTCTTTAGCAGTGAGGACAGGGAATCAGGAGGGCTAGCCACGCAGCGCCAGCTGCCACCACAACAGCCATGCATGCATAGCTGTCCTCCAACTGTCACCATGCACGCTGGCCTTCCGGTTCCTAACTGCTGACCTTGACTGGTCCGCTCAGAGATGTACTTCTCCAGCTGATTCCGCAGCTTGGCTTCCACTGTGGGGTGTCCATGACATCCGTTGTCCACAAGCAGCAGGTGGGTGTGATTGTTGTCGAGGATGTATAGGGGGTCTCTCTTGAAGTCATCCATGATGTATTGAGCTGAGAAATATCCCTGAAAAGGCACAAGGGCATTTGTCTTTGGATTGCAGGGTGACATCACGATGACCCTACTGAAGGGAGAGAACTTGGGTTTGCTGTGTGTGACCTCTTGTGACTGTACTGACGAAGAGCACCAGTAGAAAGTAGAAAAAGTCTGGTCACAAACAGCCTAGGGTAAACTGTAAACCAAGAATGAGAGAGAACTGTGCTTTCTTGTTCATATGTATTTAATGCTCTCATGACTCAAAAATAGAACACCAATCAAAAATTAAAAAAAAAATAAAACATGATGAAAACTAAGAAAATTCTCTGAAACAGACCTAAAATGAGGTATGGCATGTTTCAAACAGTGGTCTTGTTTCAGGTTGGCTGAGCCTCCGTCCTGTTCCACAAAGAGCAGTGAGAGCTACAATGATCCTGGTGAGCCTGTATCAGAAGATGTGGCCAATAGATTGTTATGATGTTTTGTTTTATTCAGAAGACCAAACACTGTCGCCCAGGAAAATACTAGAGAAACCAGGAAGCCAACCGCAATATCATAAGAGTTTGCTGCAAAATCATGCTGTCACAGAAGACTGTCATAAGAAGTAAAAAAGCGATTAAAACCCAGCAGTATAATTTAAGCCTCTAAAAACTATGTTTTATACAAAAATGAAGACTGTAGCATATAAATGAAAATGTAAATTATACTTAATTCTAAGAGCCGTGGGTTGTGGTCATCAAGATTTTATGTGCATTTAGCTATTATCTGTGCACTTCGTAATTTCACACCGATAAGCATTTCCATACTGTCAAAACATCCTCAGAAGGAGTATTTTCCTACCTCCATGGTTATTCTTCATTTTTCTGTGGTGGTCTGTCTGAGCTTCCCTCTTTAGTGATAAATATTACTAGATTATAATATCTAATAATAAATACTGAGTCCCAAGTATTGTTGGATATTTGGATTTATACCAATTTTTGGGTATTACAGAATGCTTTAATGAAATCTTTGCCTTAATATTAAATTCTCTAGGGATGAATTTATTAATGTAATTGTTGGCACTTTCCAAAAACAGTTTTCATACTCCTGACAAAGCTCTGTGGAGATCACAGATTTGACTGTTAGGTTCCTGTACCCCTTATTAGTCTCCAATAATGGCAACAGAGACAAGAAAGTGAATGATGTTTTTTAAAACTAAGCCTTTAACATTTACCATCTAAATGCCTAGTGAGCCACAGATGGAATAAGATGTGTATTAAATATAGATTTCTGAACATCTAGCCCAAATCTTCTGAGTAGGACTTGGGTAGTTTCTCACTGTTTCCAAACATCACACCTGATATATATATCAGCAGATATCATATATCTATAGTGCATCCTGGGCATAATTTGAGGGAGGTCTGCTACCCTTTAAATCAGTTCTCTAAAAACATTTGGTGGTGTGGGTCTCAGCCTTCTCCACACTGGGTTAAGGTCGGAGAACAATAATAAATCTGAATTCCTAAGAATCCGGCACAGTAGTGCAGGATTATACTCACAGGTGAACTCTTTTGAGATGGATTTGGATCGTAAATCATAAAAAAACAGTGGGTCCGGATCTAACAGGAGCTTTCTGGGGACAGATTTTAATGGCAAAATGCCTCCACTATTAGTTCCTGCTTTGGAATTCCTTAAGAATACCCCCTCCCCCTTGTCTTAACTGCCGAGGTTTATAGGTTGTTCTCAGGAGACAGGCTTTCCCACCATCTGGCTCCATTACAGAGCCCCAGCATTCGGGCCATAGCCATTGCCCTGGTCTTTGCCCCACAGAACCTTACAGGCCTCCCTGCCCCACACATACCTCATCATCGCAGTTCCGGATGAGGGTATCCCTGTTGGAGACCATGCCCCATGCCGCGATGCCAATGGCCACGATGTTCTCTTCCGAATTCCTGCTGATGGTGTTATCTCTCACCACTTCACCTATGTACTTCATCAGACCGTAGTGAGTGCCTCCCGTGAGAATCCAAGCACCTGTGGACAAGGGAGGGGGAACGGAACTTCAACTGGTGCTGAGTAAGGTTTTGATCCTGTGTTTCTAGACTCCTAAGGGAACCTTCCTGCGGCGAGCTCCAGGACTATGGGATGGGACCACATGGTGAACCAGAAGAGAATCCCAGGTCATCAAGGGCTCCTGAGAGGCATGTACTAGAAAGCACAGGTTCGGTGCCCCATTCTAGATATGCATTCTCAACCTCTACAGAAGGTGCACTCATGAGTCTCCAGGGGATGGCTTTCATGAACAGTGAATGCCTGGCCTGAGTCCGTAAGTGAGCTGGGCAGTATGCTCTCTCTCCGGACCTCATGCTGGTCAGAACAGGGTGGACCTTCCTAGCCCCAGCAATTCTGCTTTGCTTTATATAACTGTGTATATTTTTATTCAAGGTTTATATCTGATGATCCTTGCAATGCCAAGCACTTTTCTGGATTTTAATGGAAAGTAAAAGAAACAAAAGACCTGCAGGTTTGGGCTGTAGCTCGGAGACGGAGTGTTTTACTAGCACATATCAGACCATGGGTTCAGATTCCAGCACCAGACAACAGAAAAATTATTTAGTATAATGGAAATGACTATCGTGTAACTTGTTGCCTAGGCAGTCCTCACTCTAAAGGCAGACCCTACCTTGAAGACACTCTGCATCTTTTGGGAAGTCCCCACCTTGAACACTATCTCCATCCTTAGGGCAGCCCCTATCTTGAAGACACTCTCCATCTTTTAGGGCAGTCTTCACGCTGAACACTGTCTCCATCCTTAGGATAAAGTCCCCACTTTGAACACAGTCTCCATCGTTGGGGCAATCCCCACCTTGAAGACATTCTCCATCATTAGGGAAGTTTCACTTTGAGGACATTATCCTTAGGGCAGTCTCCACCCTGAAAGAAGTCGCTATTTTTTCTCTTTATCAACTCTAGCAATAGAAGTCTTCAGAGTCCTGAGGCAGCCCTCTTCTCTAGTTGTTAGAAAGTCCTTTCATTTGCTGTCTGTCTCCATTGTCTAATTTCCCTGTCATATTTGACAAGGAAGAACTAGGTCATCGGTCACCTCCCACATCAAAGACCTGATAATCCATAGGTGCACTGTGGCCCTTAGAAGGTTCATACCCAATTCCTAAGCCAGTTTTCAGTGTTCCTTCTTAAAATAAAGTAACTGGACATAACCAACACCAAGGACTTGGGGAGTATTGCCTTCTAAAAGGCCAAGGCTATTTATTCTGTTCACAGTGTGAGTGTGTGTGTGTGTGTGTGTAATATGTGTGTATGTGTATCTGTTTGTGTAATGTGTATCTGTTTGTGTAATATGTGTATATGTGTGTGTACCTGTGTGTATGTGTGTGTGATATATGTGTATCTGTTTGGGTAATATGTGTATCTCTCTCTCTCTCTCTCTCTCTCTCTCTGTGTGTGTGTGTGTGTGTGTGTGTGTGCTACAGCACAGTTGTAGGTCAGAACACAACTTCCAGTCAGTTCTCTCCTATCTTGTGGGTTCCAGTGTCAGACTCAGATTGTCAGTCTTGACAGTAAGCTCCTTTACCTGCTCAGCCATCGTGCTGGTCCCAGTGCCAGGGACTTCATGTGTTTTCATCGACTCTATTCCCAGGGTCTACAATCACCCTGGACATACACTGGAAAATCCCTATCTAAGATAAAGTGTGTTTCCTCGGTTCTGTCAGTCAATGCCTCTTTGCAAAAGAAGTTTCAAAAATGTCCAGGTAAACTGAACTCACTTATGAGAAAACCATCAACCAAACCTAAGTTGAGACTCAATCTACAAAGCTATGGATGTGTTCTCATGGAAGTGTGGTGATGGACGGAGGCTGAGAACCAGTGCTGATGGAGGAAAACAGAAGGCTATGCAAAGTTAAGAGAATTTGAGACCCAAATGGAGAAAAAGAAGTCTTACTTAGAAAGGCCATTAAAGAGGCACAATCGATTACCAGTGTCAGTGAATGTAAATGGTCCCTGTCCTAGGTTGGAAAATTGCACTGGAATATGTAAAGGGACTTCCCTTGTCTTCGAAGACACAGGTCAGTGAATTGGGGGGCTAAGAGCCATGATGTCTACAGCCTACTCTCAAATCATTTTGCCCAAACCCTAGGACACAAATATTCATAAAAAATACTCATAGAATAAAATTCATAAAAGAATAATTCACAAAGGGATATTTATAGAAGACAAATGCAGGAAATACCAGCCATGAGTAAGTCTAGAAGCATGCACTTATTTCATCATATTATTCTTAAAATGTTTCTGTAATGCTTGAAAGTTTTTAAAATAAAAAAGTAAAAGAGAGATATGCTAAGTTGAACATATGAAGTCAAAGCTACCATTATCTGGGTCACACAACCACACAGTGTTCACAGTGATCTAGCCTGCAGCCTCTGTTTCCAAAAGCATACCAATGATCTCTAAGATTAAAGAAAAATCTAATTAAAATGCCTTTTTTATTTACTAGAATATTCTGACTAAAATTTATATGTGTAAATAATAAAATAAAACTACTGAGAACTATTCTTTTTGTAATCAAGGTTAATACCTTAACCCCAACTGAGAATTACTCTGTAAATCTGCCAGCCAGAGAATCTTATCTTTTCATCTGCCTGAGAATTGTATTTATAATAATAAAATGACAACTATATTCTATGGGCTGGAGAGATGACTCAGCCATTATGAGTGTGTATTGCTCCAGTTCAATACCCAGTACCCAAAGAGCTGCTCACAACTGCCTGTATCTCCAGCTCCAATGCCCTCTTCTGGCCTCTGCTGGCACCTGCACTCACACGCACATACCCACAGAGACTTACATAGTTCTAGGACTATCTGGATTCTGCAGGTCAGTAGCATGTGCAAAGTTTGTCCTCTGCATCCAAAATACAGTGCAGTCTAGGAATAATGATCCGCGATATTCTCAGTGCTAGCGTACCTTTAGACTGTGCTATGTAAATCAGCCGGCTGAAAATCTTGCGCATGCGTGGCTTCAGAGCGAAGTTTTTGGCGCCACCAGTCACTGAAATGACCAGGTTGGGTGTTTTGAGGTGCCAGTGCTGGGTCAGCAGTTCATACAGGGTTTCCGAGTCTGTGTCGCAGGACAAGCGGATATACTGTGGGGGCGGGATAAAAGCACAAGGTTTGTGTACTCTGCCCCTGGGGTGTTGGGTGGGTGGCTGCACCTGGGGCGCGGGATAGGGTATCCAAGGCAGGGGATCCTGCCAGGGCCTCACCGGAAAGCGGAAGGAAGACATGGGGGAAGAGTGACCCTGAATGGTTCCACAAGCCGGATGGAGACCCTGAAACTTTACCTGGCCTTTGAGGTATTGGAAGCAGGGTAGACAAGAGATGATAAAGGGTCCTCAAACTGCCATCTTGGCACACCTGGATGAGCCAAGGAGGAGATGGGCAGCCCGTGGGAAGACTCGCTGACCCATCATGAGACAGAGCCCCAGACAGTAGGTGGAGCTGCGTGTGCTCAGGGACTACCAAGACAGAGCTTGGGGACTCATGGGGTCCAGACATCCAGCCTGTGGATTGACTATGGGAACCCTTGGGGAAGACCAGTTTCTAATGGAAAGACTCTTGCAAAACTCATGGATATAAAGAAATGTCTCCTTCGTTGGAGCTACAGTATATCCTTAGGGATGCTGCCCCAAGCTAAAGGGACTACTCATAAAAGTATTCTCCCTTCCTCTAACAGGCTTGGGGATGTCACAGGGACCCATGACATGGCTCGACCACGGCTCCAGCCATGATGCCACCCTGAGCTACTGAGTTTTCAGACTGAGCACAGTCTAGACACCGTCTTTTGACTTTCACAACTTGGCTTTTCCTGCAGTGGTTGTTGGCAATCACCCATCCCCCCACCTCCATGCTACTGAAACAGCTCAAGGCGGCTAAGGCAGCCCAAGCTCTTAGCACATCTATTAAAGCAGAACGTGGGTGCTTACCTTGCCTTTCTTCCCCAGAGTCTCAAACTGAATGTCACCAAAGGCATCTGTCGGGAACTCCTTGGTATGTTTCTTGTAGCTCCACTTCTCGTTTTCGTTGACCTGGGTGCCTTCGATGTGCTGGTTCTGTGCATAGCCACACTTGCAAATGCTCTCCCTGGGCCAGCCATGTTGTGGGGAAGCAACACGTTTCCGTCTGCTTAAATGGCTTGTCACATCTTACGATACACTATGCACTATAAACTTCAACCAGCACAACAAGAAATTCTATCCTCTCCTCTTACTCCTGGACTATTTCTCTCATCTTGGTTGATTGTCTAGAAAGCAGTTTTGTGCTTTGTCCCCATTGCTAACTATCTGTCAATGAGCTTGCCCTGTGCTGGGAGCAGAGAGGCAGAGAAGGACTCCTGCCCTCTATTAACTGTGTGAGAAGCCATGAAGCTGGTAAGAGGTAGAACTCAGATATCTGGGAACCAGAACTCAGCTTCTCAAATGAGTCTGAGCTAACTCACAGCGACCCAGGAACACGCAGGCTTTAGTGCTTTAGTGCCAATCTCACCGGATGCCCAGCAAGTCACGCTCTTCTGAGGAGAGGTAATCTCTTTCCATGAGCTATACTCATGCCTGGAAGGGGTCCAAAGTTCTCCAGAGCTTAGAAACCACCATTCTCTACCAGATATTTATTGCTAAGATGACTTTGGGCCAGTAACAGCTCTATCTACACAAGGAAAACTGCCGTACTGAGCATTAGGTCTTCCCACAGAAAGTTCACAATACTAACTGTCCACTAGGGGGCACACATGCATGAGGGGAAGCTGAAAGAGGATTAAAGACACATGGTAAGTAGTACTGCCTATCCTCCCCTTCTGTAATACCCTGTAATCATTCAACAAGTGTCTGAGAACACTACTTATGATTAAATAGCATCTGCAACATCCCAAGTTGAGACCGATGTAATTTCCTGCCCTGAAGTTGCCTGGCATATCCTGGAGTGGCTAAGTTCAAACTTGGCAAAGAGCCCAGTGGAACCAAACAAATGCCCCCTTTTGTCCTGGCACAGTCCCTCTCCTGTCCGGCTTGCTGTGAGGGCTAGAAATGACGCAAAGCGTCAAGTGGGCCTGGTGCACAGCGCATGCTCTGCCGAGGAGACCTTCAGCTCAGGGTGGTACACACATGCAGGTCAAGAAACAATGAAAGACTAACAATGAAAAGAAGTAAAGGTGCAGTAATAATATCTGCAAACACAGTCTGTGTTTGACCAATACCACAGTCCAGAAGGACAGAGCAAAGGAAAATGGAGCCAGACAATGTCATCCAACATCATCATGGATAACCAAAAGCTCAATGCCCTATCTTATATCCTTTGCCCAAGGCTAGGAGGACCAACGTCACTCACTGTTACCAGTGTCTCCATCCTCACAATAAAGTATATGGCCCAAGATGTGGACCTACTCCAGGGTATAGGGACAGTGTAGAAAATATATCCTCTTCTAGCATCCTTGTACCCTACTTACTCAGTCAGCTGCAGCAAAATTTCTCACAACAATCAGAGCCAGATAAAGATATGTCAATTGAGAAGATCTTGTTAAGGTTGTTTCTGGCTAGATTCTATACTTTATAATCATGATCCAAAAATATAATGGCATCTAGCAAACACTGTGTGAATGGATGAGCAAACAGGCATAACATTGATCGGTCTTCTTATAAATAATTTATATCTGCAACCATTCTCAATGATTTGTATGAAGTAGATACTTTAGTTTTTCTTCTAGGACACAAGGATGCATACACACAACTATCACAGACCAGAGGAAGTGCTGTCTTTCAAGGTCTTCACCACCACTGAGTTTGTCTGGCATAAAGCAAAATGTAGGGCAAGCCCTACCTATGGCGGTCGTATTTTCATTTATGAGGGCATAAGGGTGACGTGTGCTTCTGTGACTTCTTCTAAACACTCAGCAGAAGAAGCTCACAGCTCAGTAGGCAAGGGTCATGAGCACTGCAGAAGTCAATGACCTGTGGCCCAACCATACCACCTGTTTCTACTGCCAGGAAGCGGTGACCTCAGCTGCATCTCAGGGGCCCAGGGCTTCTCTGGTAATAGCCCTCCATGTGAAGTACTGAGGCCAGACTAGGCACCAAAGTCCTGCAAGGGAGAGGCTACCATGAGGAGCAAACAGGAATGAGGAGTAAAGGGGACTCCTCAGGAATCCTCACCAGCAGCTGCTCCTGTCCAGGAAACTATTGCTGTTGCCTCCTCTTTTAGGTCCCTTCTGGGGAGCACACACTTGACCTGGGTCCTGAAGAGACTGCCGTTGCTCCCCAACACCATCTGTACAGTTGAATGGGGGTGACCCTGCTTACGCACCAGAATCTTGAGCATCTATCCACACTCACCAGGCCCAGGGACAGTTTTGACATTGGTGTTCCTTTCTTAGAAATTTGGGAAGAAAATCAGAATTGAGAGCAGAAGATCTGTTCTCATCTCTTTTCGGGCCACGCAAAAGTCCTGTGGGTGCTAAGGAGGAGTGGAGGAAGGGACAGACAGGACTTCCCAAGTCCCCATAAACCTAGTCACGGTTTCTAACTACTCAAGGGACCCAGCCACTGACTGCTTTTAGATGGCACTCCCATCTCCTCAAAGCAAGCTCCCTCTTTTCAATTCAACTCATTGAACTCTATCACAGGAACCCCTAATGACTGCAGAGTGTGAGAACTATTCTGGTTCAAAGTATCTGTGAAAATAATAAATATTTTTCTAAAACTGTAAAAAAAAATCGAGCTACAGACTAGATCCTGTACCATCCTCTGGCAGGGTCCTTGCCTCTGTTTGTACAGCTTCCAAGGGGCTTCACTCAGCTTAGTCAAGAACAAGAGCCTGCTGGGACTGAGCCATTTCCACAACCCTTTCTCCTATGGAGTCGTGGGGGATGTCCCAAGACAAGTCTGCTTCCCATGCCCCTCTGTTCCCTGTCATTGCTGCCTGACAATCCACTACCCTTTGGGACATGTTCCCAGCCACCCAAGCTCACAGTAGGGTGGCAGATGGCCTACTTGTCCTTGCTACAGCTAAAGATAGACTCTTGAGCCCCTTTCCCTGCCAAGGATAGGGGTACATCTTAAATGATCTTTTGACCAAAGAAGTTGTCTGGCTCCTTTATGGGCTGGTAGCCCTCCAAGAACCAATATGCATGAATTGTTTAGAAACAGGGAAAGGACCTTGCCAGAAAGGAACTGGGAGTATAGACACATAGAGGAGGGGCAGGGATAGCAGAGAGGAGAGCTGGGAAGGGTTATGGGGTGGGGTGGGGGGCACTGGCACCCTAATTCACATCCTCAGAACCATAGCTCTGCACACATCTTTATTGCGGCCATGAACCATTCATGGCTACTTGATTTTGTGGCTGAACAAAGAATAATTAAAGCTGGTAATTCAGTTCCTTGCTGACACTAGCCACATTTCAGAAGACCGATAGCCACATGGCATTGCCATGTTGACAGCTCCGATACACAGAGAGTTTTGTTGCAAAGAGCTACGATCGCAGACAGTGTCCTTCCTGCTTCTACATAGGACTCAACACGGACCAAGAAGTGAGAGCCGAAGAGAACGGTCCGGATCCGTGGGAATCCCACTTTAAGAGTGGCAGCAGGTGACTGCTGGGCTACACAGTGTCTCAAAAGTGTAGAGAGAAGAGAGCGGAGGAGAAGTTCCAGCATCCTCCCCCAGGGGTCACTCAAGAAACAGACATCCACTACGGATGAAAGCAAAGGTCCACCTGGGTTTAGCACACACATGGCAACCCCAGGGTCTCAGCAGTGGTCTTTGGCCTGTGTCATCTAGCTTGTCCAGGAACAACAAAATAGGGGTGTCAGTATTTCTTGCCACTTCATTTGAGTCCCTTGTCTTGTAACGGACAGGGTCAAACCCATTCATTTTCTTCTCTGCTCATTAACATTATGAAAGACCCCCTGTGTGTTGGGGGCCTCTCCTGCAGGTGGCTGAACCCCCAAACACAGAAGACTTAAAGTAAAGAAGCACCCATTTAGAAGGGAAGTGCTAAGGACCACAACCGTGAAGAAGGGACATTCAGATAATCCAGGAGTCTATGGGTAGAACTGCCTGCAAAGGGTTAGGCAACAGAGTGCACTCCCAGGCTCAAGGGAGCCCTGAAGGGAGTGACAGTCCTTCTCAGTGACTTTACCAACCGTGAATTGCCAGAGCTAAGAGACAACAAAGAAGAGCAAAAGCAGGGAATACTGCAGGCGTGTCAGATCCGTCTTAATCACACGCCATCGGGGATTTTAGGGAGGCAACCGTCTCCAGTAATGAACCCAAGGGCTCACTGTGCCAACAGTCGCTGACTGTGCTCTGAAGCACAGAAGCCAATGTGGATGAAAGCTGCAGCTTACATGGCCTTGGAGTCTCTGGTGAAGAAGACGCACTCTCGTTTTTTAAAATTTGCCTGAATAAAATCCACCAAATCCTGTGAAGAAAAGAATATGGAGTAAAACGTTACTCGTGTGTTCTCTCAGGCCTGCTGGGATTAACGAATACTATCTATGTCCTAGCCCTCCCCAAAGGTTGCCATGGCGTCCTTTTTGTTTCTTTTAGAGTACTCTGAGTTTATTTTTAATGACACATGCATTCAAACTGTTTAACTAAATGAAAATGTTTCCAGAAGTTTCTTAGTGTTGTCTTGTGTATAAATTGGTATCACACACACACACACACACACACATACATACACACACGCGCACACACAGATACACACTCACACAATGTTTTTCTTTCTTCACTGTTACCAGGGAACAGAAGTGTTGGATGGTAGTTTGGGATTAGAAAAAAAAACTATCTATGCATATTTTCAGCCCTCTTCTGCCTGACTTTTAAAAAAGAGATGTTTTCCAAAGTGCCCTTCATTTGTATTTGTTCCACTCTGGGCAAGGTGGTTAGGTGTAACTGGGAGCTAGTCCTAAGAACCATCCCAAGCCTTTATAAGCCAAAGATGTCTCTTATATTGGCAGAGAAAGACGTTTGAAAACACTCATATTCCTCACAAGGAGAGAGTTTGCAGTCAATAGTTATGTATCATAAATAGTGACCAAGATACAGAAGGACTGTCAGTCAGCAAAAACAAAGCAGATGGTCCAACGGAAAAACAGCAAGAGACAGAGAAGATATGGGAAAAAGAAGCTCACGGGAAAGTCATAAATACATAAGACACATCAAAGTTCAACTGCTTTACATCTACCTACCAGATCGACAAAACTTAAATCAAAACGACAGCTGACAGCCACTGGAGATGAGGAGGAAGGCGAAGGACCTCACACCCCCAAGAGATGAGAGAGCAAATTGTACTACTCAGGACTATTGCACATGAAGCCATTTCTCCGAGGACCCATGAAGAGAATGGTTTCCCAAGAGCCACCTGTACTCTCAATCCATGGAACTCCATCCTCGGAAATGTCCAGCCCTGATGAAGTGTGGCTCCTAGGAGCTTCCCTTCCACAGGAACCCAGTTATCAGGTGCTGGCAGCTGAAGTCCTCTGACCACTTCCCCCGTTGGTGGCCTCACAAGACAGGCTAGTTCTGAAGCCAGCCTTAACGTCTTGTCCCCTACAGCAGAGTCAGCCATACATGTGCTACAAAAGGCGGGCTCCTCCCTAGATGGAGGTTGCCATGCATTCCCAGCGCCTGCACTGACAACTACTCTGGTATCAGACACTGGGGACCTTCGCTTCCATTCTCACATTTTGAACATGAGTGGGCCCCATAAATCTCGTTGTTTAAACCCAGACCCATTGAAGGAGACATTCCACCTTCAACTATTAGTCCTCAACTCAAAGGGCATTTTGTTTCTCAGATAGGTCCAGTGTACACATCTAAGAACACTGGGTAGTGTTGCTCCCAACGTCAAACGCCGGAAACCCAAGTATCGGTCTCTTTGAGGCTGGGTAAGCAGAGCCCATAGTGTAGTTCCACGTAGCTGAACAAAAAATCGACAGAGGCTATATGCATCACCGTGGACCAATCCCCAGAACAACAGTGATAATAAAATTAAAGAACCCACAAAGGAGCATTTGTCGAGCCCAACTGCCTTTGTATCAAACATAGACAAAGCCAAGCCCCACAAGCAGTTAGTTCCACAAAGACTAGGTGACACACAGTTCAGGAGAGCTCCTGCAATCTGGGGCAGGAGAAGCGCACGCTGAACTGCTCTGCTTCTCAGTCTGGAGGTGGCTCCCAGCTAGTCATGGTGATGGCTTCTGGAAGCTTGGAAGCTCCATTCTTCTATGTGTATTTCTCCGCAAAATTTAGGCTAAACGCAACTCCTCTGCTCCTCTGCACAAAAGGCACTGGGAACTCTGTACTGCCCTGTTTTCCTCACAAGACTGCTTATCCACTTAGATGATTCCGAGTGCTCCTAACATGGAGGAGAGAAGCTCAACAGCTGTATGGAACATGGAATGATCCTAGAAAAGAGGGTGTTTTTTTTTAAAGTAATTTCTTGCTAAAAACTCCCTCAGAAGGTGCACTTTCTGAGAGGTACGTCTGTGCTCAGGAGGCCAACAGGAACCCCCGGAAGTGTCTCAGCCTTCATCCCACTTCCAGGGGCTCCAGTGCCTGAGGTCAAGGGTTCTTTGGAGAGAGCCTTCCAGTGGTGCTACATTGCTTGGGGTCGAAGGAAAAGAAGGAGGAGAGCAAGGTCTGAAAATTCTGGAGAGGTCGCATTGCCTGTGTCCACTCTGTCATGGAGCAGCACTAAAGTGAGACATGGAGACAAACTCTAAGGGGGACACTTAGCCCTAGGGGTGTCAAGATTAGGGGTGGCACCTGAGAATCCTGAGCATCTCTTCCCTTCATGCCAGCCATGGGAGGTAGGTCTCAGCTGGAAGAAGGCACTCTGTCATGGAGCAGCACTAAATGTCACCCACAGGAAGTAGCTCTCAGCTGGAAGAAGGCACAGGCTTCTGCCGCTCCCTTTTTTGAGTGTTTTGAGAGCTCAGGGATCCACACAATTGACCGATCAGATGAAAATGAAGGCATGAGTGGTACCCTGACTCTCCCTCCCCCACCCCCGTTCCTTCTTCTCTATAAACCCAGCTTCTCCCCCAACCCTTAATGCTGCAGTCAGTGAAAGCCAGAATTCAGACTACGTTGTTCTGACAAATCAGAGTGTGTGTCAAGCCTGACAGTATAGAGAGCTGGCGGGAGGGGACCACGTGTGACAGGAGTTAGCCTTCTGGTGTCCCACTAAGGTGTCCCAGTAAGAAGTCACACCCTGTTGGCAGTGGCAGGGGTTCAGGATGGGGAGAGATGGGTCAGAAGAAGCAACCAGGAGACAAGAGCAACTGAACTGAGTCGAGGACATGGGCATCACAACTCAGTCCTGGAGCCACGGAGTGAGAGGGAGAGCATCAATCATGGGGAGTGAAATCAACACTAAAAACATGATAAAAAAAAAAAGAAGGGACTGAGTGACTCCTTACTGCCCAGCCCCAGATGGGGCATCTGCAATGCAACCCCTACAGCTAACACTTGGGGGGGGCAATCCCGGAAGGGGGAGGAGAGAGATTGTCGGACCCAGAAGTCCGAGATGTCTGATGCTTGCTGATGTCTTCTGAGCAGGATGGAGATGTTGCTCCCATGAATTCTCAACAATAAGGCTGCCTGCACAAGACCTGCAAAGTCCACACTAATCAACATGCCAACAGGGATGGAGGAAAGTGTCATAAAACCCCACCGGGAGATGAAGGGCTCCAGGGAGTCAATGGCTGCTTGGGGTAGGGCAATCCATGCAAATAAGGTGGCAATACTAAGGAGACTCAGTAGGTTTCATACACACACACACACACACACACACACACACACACACACACACAAATCAACACAGAAGAAGAGGTCTGAATTCAATAAGGGGTTGTGGGTGGGGACACAAGAGGAATTGGAGGGAAAAGAGAGGGGATGCAGATGTATAAATATAGTGTATTTGTATGAAATCCTCAAATTTTACCAGAAAAAAATGAGTTAAGGAACATAGTGTTTAAAATTTTCCTAATGACTTATTAAAATGATTGTCATCTTAAAAGAAAAATGCTTGAAATACAATACAGCAATGAATACACTTCTACATTCTACAGAAATGACGCATAAAACACATACCAATCAGGACATGAGAGATGATCTTTTTACAGAAAGCAAACTGGTCACTAAATAACCCTGATCGCATCAAGTGGCCTCAGTGTGGACTTACACTGTCACTGTAGGACACGTTTGTGCTCCGAGACACACTGGAGTATAGGGTCCGGGTGCTGCCCAAAGCCCCATTCCTGCGGCTCCTCATGCTGAGCCTGGCTCCCTCGAAGGACATCTTGCCTGTGGAGAGTGGAGGACAGGTGGGTTATAGACAGTAAAGGGGCTTCCCTGGAAACATGTGCCCTGGTGCCCCTTCCTTTCGTCGCCATGGGCAGTGTACCATGTCCTGTCTGGCTCACCAGCATCATTTACCCTGTACCTACTACTTTTCATCCTCTAGGACCCAGCAAGTATTTCTGCCCTACAGCACTATGTTCTTCACGCCTCAGTGCTGCCACCCTATGGTAGCAACATGCATGACAGCGTTTTATGACTACAACATGCCTGGGACAACTGTCTGACTCACCCTAGAGTGCCACCCACTGTGTTTGCACTAATTGTCTACTTGGTTGATGAATATGGAACAGCTAAATTAAACAATATTAAAAATTACTATGTGCATATCTCTGTCTCTGTCTCTCTGTGTTTGTGTGTTTGTGTGGGGGGGTGGAGGGTGGGGGAATGTTTGTAAGCATGCTCATGTTCTTGGAGCATCTTCTACCCTGAAGCAACCATCACAAGACTCATATGTTGTTCTTCCTGGCCTCCATTGGCTCAGTGAGGCCCAAGCCATGCCTATCCTGTTCACCACTAGAACTCTAGGACATGGCAATGGACAGGTAGCATACCACATACGCATTCATTGGGTGACTCAGTACTCCCTCCCAAACCCTCTGGGACAACTGCCATGCCACCTCTTGTAGCCTCTGCATGTAGAAACACCTAGCACACAGGGCTGACCCAGCATTCACCTATATAGTACTTCTGATCCCACAGCTCTGTGGCCTTGACTCCTCCACCCAAGATCCACATTCCCAGACCAGCCACAGACTCTGCTGAACCACAGATCTGGGAACTGTCCTAGAACCCACTCAGTGTGCAGAGCAAACTGGTTAAAGCACTAAGCGCCTCTTTTACTACCCTCCCCAGGCGTTTCAAAGAGCTGCACAGTGTATTAATTGGTACTTCATATACATTACTGCAAAACCGCAAATCAGTCCTGCAATGCATTCGAGATGCCTCCCATACAGCAAATTGCTTCTGAATGGGGCCCAGATGGTCGGGAAGCAATTTCATTTGCTTTGCAACGCAAAGGAAAAGGTGTGCTTTTGCGTTGGAGACCACATCCCCGCCCAACCGTGGAAGTCGTGCAGCTGGCTGTCCTGCCCCACTTCTTCCAGGCATTGGTCTCTAACCCTTGCCTGAGGTCAGCTGATAGTGTAAGCCCATATGATCCAGGCACTTTTGACGGTGTCTCATGTATCACATGGTACAGGTGCACGTGTTTGTTGATCCTCTAGACGCATCTTGATGTGAAAAACAAAACAAAGCTTTTGGAAGAAGTCCCAAGAGAAAAGACTGGAAGAGAGCTCCCAGGGTCCTGGAGAAGGTCTGGAAAAGAGAGCCCTGGGGGAACCACAGGGAAGGAAAAGAGGCTTAAACTCAGCCAAAGGAGAGGGAACTGGAAAGACTGACCAAAACCAGAAAGGCCAGAAGGAAGGAAAGCTGGGCCTTGGAAGGGGCAGCAACATGTCCAATCAATATCCACCCCCAAACAGCTACCCACATTCAATAACCCTGAACCTGCTAGAAAAAATGGGCCAAAGACTGAAATCTGAATCCATGAGAGGTAATACAATTTCTAATCAATTTAAATATTGTTCAGCCTCCTTGTAATCAAACCGAAAGAGTTCATCAATAATGAGGCACCAACAGGGAGGTTTGTGGATGGCAGTATTGTCTGTTTGGCAAGAGGGTGAGGGGCAGACACATTCAGACAGTGGGGGTGAGGGTCAGGGGTGGAAAGCAGGGTCAAAACTGCTTTAGTTCCTGCAAAGTCATTGGTTGTGACACAGCAAACTTAAGTCTTGCAAACAGCAGAGCACACTTTAAAAATGATCGTTTTGGCTTCCGGGAACCTAGATAAAAGGATCAGAAATATGTTAAGAAGTTAGACTTAGTTTTCATCGGCAATACATCTTGTGTGTGTGCCATCCGGCCCTACACCCGTGAACATACTGGCAGCACAGCATACACTCAGTAAGAGTTTTTTTTTAAAGTACATAAAGTTGGGGAGGGGAACTGAGAGAGAAGGGTGTTGGAGAGGAGAGAGAGTGGGGGTGGATTTGATTGAAACATATCCTATGAGTGACAGTCTCAAACAATAAAAAGATGCTATCCCAGGGCCTGAAGAGATGCCACAGCCGGTAAAGTACTCGCCTCCAAGTGTGAGGACCTGAGTTTAGGTCCTGAGAAGGCACATGAAAAAGCTGTGGCAGTCACACCCAGGGCAGGATACCCAGGCAGAGACAAGCCACTCTTTGGTGAAGTCCCAGGCCGATGAGACCAAATAGAAGGTGGAACACGTAGTGGCATTTCACTTGTATTTTAATAAATAAAGCTTGCCTGAAGATCAGAAAGTAAAACAGCCCCACTGGTCTGCCTTACAGATCAGGCAGTGGTAGCACACACCTTTAATCCCAGTAGCCACACTAGCTTGCCATAGAAACCGAACGGTGCAAGCTTTTAATCCCAGCCCTAGAGAGGATTATAAAATGGGAGGAAACAGTTTTCAGACACAGTCTCATTCTGAGATTCCTGGAGGCAGGATTGCCATTTCATACTGAGGTCGAGGTAAGAACCAGTGGCTGGCTGCTTTGCTTTTTGAATCTTCACAGTGAACCCCAATTTCTCTCTCTGAGTTTTTATTAAGTGTTCTTCAGAAACATGCCTGAAGACTGACACCACAGACTGTCCTCTGACATTCACACATGTGCACCCACATACACACGAGTGTGAATTCCTGTGTATGCACACACACACAGCTATGCTTGGAAAATGTTCAATAGTGATTTTTTTGCCACAGGAAAAACTGGAAACAACCTGTTTCCATCACCAGGAGAATGTTTCTCCCAGAATAGACAAGTTGATGCCGAGACAGGCATGTACTGGTGATATGGGAAAATCGCTAGGGCTTCTTGCACCTAGGAAAAGATCAAGGTGAAGGAAGTAACACAAAAATTCTGATCTTACACTTGTGCTTAAACACTGCCCCTGAGACCTTGAATGAATGCTTCCAGATAGTTTCCCTATACATGTAAGTTGGGTAGCATGCTTGTTGTCAAGGCAACTATCAAATGCAACACACATAACACTCAAAAACGTGTGGATCCAGATCTGTCAAAGTGCTAGTCACTTCTGTGTGGGTACGGGCATAACTCTGTGTGGGGGGAGTGTGTGTGTCCATGATTTTAATTTTATTCTTTAACTTTTCATGTTTTCTCAAATTAAATATATCGTGTATGTCACCTGGAAAAAAGATTTTAATGAAAAGAACAGCATCTTGGAGCTGGATAAAGTGAAGACAACCCCTGACCTTAGCTGTATCCTCCTCTAGGAGACAGGAGGTAAGAGAGTGAAGATGGCCACACAAAGGTCTCTGTCTTCAGAGCACGTGGAGAGCAGAGTTGGAGGAGAGATGGTCATTATGGGTCTCTAAAGAGGTACTATCAATGTGAGTCTTGGGAAAGAAAACTAACAGATCAGGGGAGACCCAAGTCCAGGGTAAATGCCAGAATATAATACTGTTAGCAATCAATAAATAACAGTACAGGAACCAAGAGTCGATGGGAAAGATGAGAAACTGAAAATGAAATGGTTGAAGAGAATGGTCTGTCCAAGAACATAGGCTTTTGGGGGCTCACTCAGCAGCCAGAAATATAACTTCAAGAGAGTCCCCTCGGGGGCCCCTCTCCATATTAATAGGAACAGAGCAGTCTTCATCAGGTTTTTTATTTGTGGTTCTATAAGTTTCCTTTTGCATAAGGATACAGATGTAAACATCTGCTCTGGCGACCTTGGTCCACTCTGCCCATTTGCTCTGGTCATATAGCTGCACAGGTGGCCAGAGAAACTTCTCTTGTCTCTTGGAGCCACTACTTTGCTCAAGGAAAAATCATACAGATGGTTTACTAAGAACAGGGCTCCAAAATTTAAAGCTGATACGTTTGTTTATGCTAGTCTGTCCTACAACCGGGTATTAAACCTTCACATAGAACTGGAAAGACAGGATTTGTGACCACAGGGTTCTAATACAATACGACACAGTATGGCTTAACATACCCATGCTGTCTGATTTGCAAGGTCTTGAGGCCTCAACAGAAATGCCTATTGGATGCTGTATCTTTCTATAAGAGGTACTGATGTTCTACCATCCAGAACACTTCTTTAAATGTAAGTTTCGAGTCCGGGGCTTCTTGGCTTATCTTTTGCACCACATGAGTGTATGTCTCTAAATCATGGAACTCTGGAGAACAGTAGGGACAATGAAGTCAAGAAAAAATGACAGACACTGCCTAACGTGGGCCAGCTCACCAAGACGACCACCATGACTAAGACTCCACTAGGAAAACAGCACAGAAAGTGCCCTGCAAGACCGGGTGGTGACTTTTGATAAGGATGGATTCACTTTGCTCAGCATTGCTATTCTACATCTAAATCTGGGGAGCTGGCTCAAACGTTAAGAGCCCTTGTTGTCCTTGCAGAAGACCTGGGTTCAATTTCCAGGGCCAGGGTCACAACCATTTGTAACTTCAGTTCCAGAGGAATCTGATAGCCTCTTCTGGCTTCCATGGGCACCGCTCACATGGAGTGCACATACATTCATTCAGACATACACACATACACATAAATAAAAGTATCTCTTAAGTCACGAGGATAGGAATGAAACCTACAAGTTCTGGTGTCCTTCACTCCCAGGATTCAGAAGTTCATAGAGAAATGGAAGACTCACTTTCCCGTAACAGTGAAAACCATATGTCAAGAGGAAGTCAGACAAACACCAAGAAACGCCTACTAATCTAACACTGAAGGGAGAAAGAGGTACCATGGTACAGAAAAAAAGAAAAAAGCCAAAGCAAAGGCTTGTGGGTCTGAATAAAAACTAGGCTGAGGCTGGGTTCCCTGACAGTCAGCAGCTAACATAGCCTCTCAAGTCTCAGTCTCCTCGTTACCGAGGCTGTGCCCAGCCCCGCGGGTTTACTGTGAGGATGTCTTTGCGTCAGACTTGGCATGGTGCTCGGATGCTGTCAGAGCTGTACCATTTCTGCTCAACTAGTTTCGGGGCCTTCTGAGGACAGCAAAAGAGGTGTATGCTGGAAAGTTAGGGACGTGGTTGATATTATATAAGTTGTTGGAAGAACTTGATTAGATTTGCACCCTAATGGACCAGAAGCAGAGGGAGCAAGAGGAGAAAGAGTTAGTAAGAGAAGGGAGGGCTCCATGAGTCGGGTAGAGGGATGTCACCCATTAGACTAAATGAAGAAAGTTGCTGTTATCAGGAGTTGGCTCCTTGAGGGCTGGTAGGCTAAGGGTCTCAGTCTCTTCTCAGCTACGAGTCTAAGTCCACCATCAACAGAGTCTTTCTGTTCTGTGGGGCCTCTCCTGCATGATGGCTGTTCTGTGTGGGCCTCTCTAACATAGAACCTGGTCTCTATGGGCCTCTCTAACATAGAACCTGGTCTCTGTAGGCCTCTCTAACATGGAGACTTCTCTGTGTAGGTCCCACATGGAGACTAGTCTATGTGGGCCTCTCCATCATGATGAATTGACCGTAAGGACCTCTCTAACTCAGCAACTTGCTTTATTGAAACAAATGGCTAAGAAGATCACAGAGAAAGCATGATAGTGAGACAAATTCACAATCTTGTATTACCCAACCATAAACATGACAACCCATCACATTTTCTATATTCTTTTGAGGGGCAGCAAAACTCTAGGTCCAGCCCACACTTGAGGAGGGGGGGCTATAAGGACTAAATACTGGGAGGTGGGCATCCTTGGGGATCTCAGAAGCCTGTCTACCACAGGACCCTTTCATTTAACAGTCACTTCCAGTGCTCTTGATTTGCCAAAAATAATCATTTTTTTAATACAATGTCATGCCAAGAATGGCTACAAGACTACCAAAAACCACTCGGGTCCCATAGTGTAAGCCCAGGTCAAGGGCTCCTAAGGCACCTGACTCAGAGTTACCTACAGCAAAGGGGGACAAACCTCACAAGCAGCCTACATTCTCACCACGTGCCCTAACTAGGCTTTAAAATGGTGGTTGGTGCTTCTGTCTGTCAATTATCATGGCACTGACCATCCCACTTTACCACAATGACCAACTTCATCTGACTTTGACCCGACATAGGATTAAGCAATTCTCTTTGTTACATATCTTTAGCTTTGAGAAGAAAAATTATCTTCCTACTAATGGTCACTTCTGCATCTTCCACTCTCACAGACAGTCCGGTCCTTCCTCCCTGACCAGTTCACCCTGGACTCATCTCTCAGCTCCAAAAAACACCACGGGAAGGATTCTAATGGAGCATGGTGGGGAATGTGCATACTAGGTGGTTGATATCGGTGTGAGGGTCTTGGCAGAGAGTTCACATGTTGACAACTTGACCTGTGTTTACCCCCATGTTACATGTTTGATTCTGCTTCCATTAGACTTTTGGACCCTGTAAAGTAAACACTATGGGAAGTCTCCTCTTGCCGTTCTCTCTGTACCACATTTATGCTTTTGTCCTTTATTCATTAGGCTTAATTTTTTATTGATTCTGGCTAGAAATAGGTCTAAAATTTTCATATTGATCATAAAATCTTCTAGGTGCAAATTCAAGCTTGTTTTTGTTTCCTGGAAATCATCTTGTTGTTTTCTGGTTACAGCCTCCCCTGGGCATGGGTGATCTCCCACAAGATTGTGTTTCTTCAGATCCAGAACAGATCACAAAGACGACTGTGAGGAAAAGAGAGGGGATGTGATAGCTCAGAGCTGAACACAAGGTGTGCGAGCAAAGAGCCTTTCAGAGCTGCTGTTGGTCCTCATTTCTACATGAAGCTGTTACCCTCATAGACAAAGACTAGCAGCATCACACAGCCAATGTCAAATCATGGTCAGTGTCAAGCCAGAGAAAGCACTTGAGATGGCAGCAGATGGCTGTCCATGGTGTATGATCATGGACAGAAGTGAACCAGGAAGGCAGAACACAGGCAGCAGTGAACGTGACACTCTGGACGTAGATTCTGATCCACCCAGCTGGGATAGGAGCTCCTGTGTCCATGTTTTTGGTGGCCCAGCTGTGGCAATCACTGGTGAAGCCCAGAGAACCTGGAGATTTATGCAAGGAACCATCATTTTAGAAGCAAGGGCCCTGTGTGCAGGAGATGCAGACAGGAGAAATTCCCACTGAACTAAGCAAAGAGCAGAAACTTTACAACAAAAATCCTCCTGGATCTGATGCAACAAAACATATGGGCCGGGAGGTGTCCTGGAGAATTACTTAAGGACAAGAATAAACATCAAATCATAAACCAACATAACCAGAAAGCACTGCAAAGGAGGGAAAAGGTTGGCATCCAACTTCTCACCTCCAAAACTGTTGCCTAGAAGCAGCTGGTCACTCTGCTTTGTAAGAGGGAAAATACTGTGACCTAAGACTTCTGTCCTCAGGCAACGCAGCTACGATGGCAGCAGAAAACACTCAGTAGTATGAGAAAGAAAGAAAGACACCAGTCAGCCTAAACTGCAAAGCCCAGCTCTGGATGGCCATTGTGAGTCAAGGGACAAAAGGAGTGATGAAGCTAAAGATTAAATGGAGAAAATAGGGCAGGGTTATATTTCCAGTGTCTGTTTTTATATTTCCCCTCAGTGAATGAAGATTTGAAGAGACTTACTAAGAGATTCTGTAATGTAAAGAAAGGAAGCAAACAGAAAGAAGCAAATGAGGGGAAAATAAGAGAAAGAGACTGGGATGTGAAGGCTTCCTCCAGCCACAGAAGAACATGGCCAACCTGCAAGTTCTGCAGTGCTGGGAAAGTGCACCAAGTCCACCCCACCCCACCCCTAGCAGAGGCCAGGGTAAGAACTACAGCTGGGACAGGTGGATGGGGAGGGTGGGTGTGACTCTGAAGAGCAGCACTGGGGGCTTTTCTACAGATGGGACAATTCTAAAACTTGATAGTCATGTGATAAAACGACACATGAGTGCATGAAAAAATGCAGGGAATTTAGGTGACGCTGTGGTCAGTACCTGCGTCCATTCCCTGGCCTGGGTCTAGTAAAATCCAGCAGTTATTTGTGATGTTATCAGTTGGAGGGGGTGAGTGAAAGACACACGGCACTTCTCTACAATATTTTTTCCAACATGATGGTAAATTAAAAGAAAAAATGTCTCAACTTCCTGAGAGTCGTGGTCAGAAGCATCCTTGGTATAACTTTGTAATTCCTACAGCTCCAACTAGGTAACACCTACAGCTCCTACCGTGTAACACCTGCCACTCCAATCAGGTAGTCCTGGGGCACCAGACAAAATGTGCCAGCTTCCAACAACATCCTAAAAATGAAGCTGAAGCTGTTTCGCTACAGTTAAGTTCCAATGAGTACCCTAAAGCCAAACCCCCTAGAGGGAATTCTAGGACTTAGTTAACTCTGTGAGATTTTTGGCTCTATATTTTCTTTCCTATCTCAGTTATTTTGATTTACACTCCTTTCAGAGATTTCTGAGGGATCTAGTGCATTTAATGGGTTCCTTGTGCCCACCAGGAAGTTATCTCAGTAATATATATATATATATATATATATATATATATATATACACACAATCAAGGTGGGCTCTTAGGATATATCTATATTTCCTTCAACTTAAAGATGCTCCTTCCCTTCCCAGGAGGAGGGGGAATGGCTCTAAGCCAGAGACAGCAGTTCCTCCAATTTCCCACTCAGGCAGCAGAGGTTTACATGACAGGCTCAATCAACAAACAGACCAATCTGAGACTCTAGACCAGTGGCTCTCAACTTTCCTAATGCTGCGACCGTTTAGTATAATTCCTCATGTTGCCCCCAACCATAAAACTATTTTATTGCAATTTCATAAATTTCATAATTTTTCTACTGTTATAAATCATAACATAAATATCTGATATGCAGGATACCTTATATGTGACCCCCCCCAAAGGGCTTGAGACCCACAGGTTGAGAACCACGGTCCCAGAGTCACCTTCCTGTGCTCTGGGGATGAGCTTGCAGGGACTGCTGCGTTCTGAACCACACTTGTAGAACTTCTGGTCCACGCTGGAATGCTACAGATTAGACAGTGAGCATCCACCCATCCTTAGGCTGCACTAAAGACTTCACAGAGCGTCTAGTCAAATCTTCTGAAAACACAGTCTGTAATTGCTGAGACCTGAAGAGGCAGCCTCGTGTAAATTTCAGACCAGTGCTCTTCTACAGTCAGCTTGGACTCATGAACAATGAAGGCAATCTAACTCATTCTAGAACATGAAACACACACTCCACCAGCACAGGGACACTTTCAAGCGCCAGAAATCAAGGACAGCTGTTCTGCAGGCCTACAGCGTGCCAGGTTCCGTGCTGAGCTCTTGACAACCTTCCCGTGAGATTCGCCGGCGAGGAACACAAAACACACACAGGGAAGAGGGCTTTTTCAGAGCCCCACAGTTGATAAGTAGAAAATGCAGGGTTCCAACCCAAGCAGGCTGTCCCACAAGCTCAGCCTTGAAACTGTAAGTGGCTTTGTGCCACTTCGGTGTCTCTTTGAGAAGGTAGGGATTGTCATTATTGCTATGCTAATACACTACCGAATGTAAATATTAGGAAGTTTATGTTGTTGTTGTTAAATAAGAGACTCTACACTGCAGATTTTTAAGAGGGGGGGTGTATGGTGCATGGGGTGTGTGGGATGCGCATGTGGTGTGTGTGGTGTGTACAGCACGCATGTGGAGGTCAGAGGACAACTTGCAGGAGTTGATTCTCTCTTTCCAACATGTGGGTTCTAGGGATTAAGTTCCCATCCTCAGGCTTGACTCAAGTCACCCTTGCTCGCTGAGCCACCTCACCAGCTGCCCTGTAACGTTTATCACTAATACGTACGGATCACGTGTATAACCCATGTCATCACTAGAGATGGAATATTCTTGCATTCTCTGAACCAAACATGAAAATCAATGATGCTATTGTCTTACCCAATCATGGTATTTGATATGTTTTTAGAATTGCTTCTTAGCTTGACTCTCACAGGGACCAAACTGGCCTTACAATGCCATTTTCAGAAAAGATGGACAGTTGTGTCCCTTTATGATAAACACAAATGAGAAAATTCCTCTCTTGGATAGCTCCAAGTAGAAGGAGGCGGTTGTTCGTGCTCTGGGTATGCTCCAGAGGGCCTGACACCAAACTCCAGCCTGCTCCTCTCTCCCTTCCCGTCAATTATTCATTGTAATGGGAGGTGACACTTGCAGAGACTTCAGATACACGCGACACCACCCAGAGACATCTCACCCTCCTCATTCCGGCAGTAGCACTGTAGAGAGGTGTGCAGAGGTGCATGGGCCTGTAGGGGGCACCATCCACCTTAGCCCTCATCTGTCAATCACTATTGAGAAAGATTAAGATTATTTTTTAATTTCTTGTGGTTTTTGAAGACATTTTTCTGTTTTTCTAATTGCAGCATGTTTGAACAGATGGGCAAAACTGGCAAAATTGAAAAGTTTGTGAAAGTTTTAGATTATTGGTCCCAGCGGGCATAGTGCCCAGACCTGGGATCCCAGTACTTGGGAGGCAGAGGCAGGAGGATCTCTGCAAATTTGAGGTCAGCCTGGTCTACAGATCAAGCTCCAGGACAGTCAGGACTACATAGAGAGACCCTGTCTCAAAAACCAAAAAATAAAAATAAGGAAAGGTAATTGCTCTCACGAACTCTCTCTCTCTCTCTCTGGAGCAGAGGTGAGACACCGGCGAGCAGAGGCAGCAGGCAATGCTTAAAGGTACTATTTGCAAAAAGCCATCTAGAACAAGACAGGCAGCAGGGACATCTCAGAGGGGGCTGGAACCTGCTGCCTTCACAGGTGGCAAGAAAAGCATCAATTCAGACACAAGAAATCTAGTCCAAGATAAGAACAACTTCATCCCGAACTTTAGAGAAGGGTAAGGACAAAGTCCCAATCTCGAAAGTGCCTCCCTCCCACCCACAAGACTCTGAGGAGGTAGAATTCCTGCTGCTGTGGGGACAGCTGCATTAATACTGCAACATCACATGCGGAGGGCACCTGACACTCCACAGTCTCAACTGCATTAGTGCTGCAACAACACATGCGGAGGGCACCCGACACTCTACAGTCTCAACTGCATTAGTGCAGCTACCACACATGCGGAGGGCACCCGACACACCACAGACCCAACATCAGGAACACAGCCGCCTAAGTCTTAAAATGAACTAGAAATGAAATCTTTAATTATTCATCCAGCCCCTTTGCTTGCCCACTGACTTCTGAATAATACAAGCGATGCCCATCCCAATCGGCTGAGAGGTCCAGAGAGACACGATGAGGAAAGACAAGTAGAGCCCACTTCCCTTCTTCTACCAGCAAAGAAAATTCACTATTTGAATTTTATCCCTTTGAATTTGAATAGATCCCTTCTTGAGTTTATTCCATCTCATCGTAGTGTTGAACTAAGAAAACTTAGTTTCCTCAGATTCCCAATAGATAGGTGGAGCTGTTTGTATAGCTATTTTGAGTACATTTTTACGGGTCACTCAAGAAAAGGAATAATATTTTAAAATCATGCCCCAGAAATTCTAGAAGAAATCACTACATTTATAAACCAACTCAAATAGAGAGATCATCCATGAAGCAGCACCTTGCCCCTGTCTCTTGAAGGGACCTAAATTTCACATCTCCACAGAAAATGATACCCTGACCAGAAGCACCAAACTCATCACCTAGACTGCACAAGCCACAGCCAGGGCAGCACAGACCGAGGGGAGAAAGCAAAAGCTGAGAACATACCGTGGAGCTGCTCAATCAGCCAAGAGCCTCTCTCTCCCCAAAGAGCCTGCTTGTCTCTTCTCCCACTGGAGGAGGGAGGACTTTATAGACCAAGCCATCCTAGCCCCGCCTTCCTCTCTAAGCCTCTTTGAAGAGAAGGAACACAGAAAGAAAAAAAGAAAAGAAAAGAAAAATTCACACCACACAGGAACAATTTTAGTAAGTGAATAGGGATGAGCAATGCCTGAATATATAGAAATGCTAAGAAGATAATTATTAAATGCTAATAAGACAAGCAATCCCGATTTCCACTCTTGCTTGCCATTAGTATTAATTCATACTAAAATCTAGTTTCTACAGTTAGTGGCACATTTTTAAAAACCCCAAATGAGATGGGAAGTGCTCATTATGAAAAATGATGATGAGATTAATTAATGAATTAAAAGCCTTAATTAAGACTAGGCAAACACACTTAACTGGAAGTGATTTAACTGGCGTGGCTCTTCTGCAGATTTGTAGACCTTCCCAACTCTATCTTTCATTCAGCCTTGAGCTGCCCAAGGCTGAGAGCTGGACCGGCTTTGCTAATTAACGGTTACTTCCACGTAAATTCCCTTGACACTTCTCTGTCTTCGCTTAGAAAACCAGACTAGAAGAGAAGATAGAAGAGTGGCCAGTGGATAGCTTTCAGCCTTAAATGACACGCCACCGACGGGATGCCTTTGTACTAACTGGGGGAGTCTAGTATTGGTTATTATTTCCAGTCTGTGCTCATATGTGGGGCGCAGGCTACAGGCACATAGAAAGAGGAGAGTGCAGTTTCAAATCTGATAACTGAAGAGAGAGCTCAGTCAATCCGCGGTTTGCCTGGAAAGCATGAGGGCCCAGCCTGGATCCTCAGTATCCACACCATACCCAGGTGTGGGGTGTGCACTAGCTTAATCCCAGAACTAAGGAGGTAGAAACAGGAAGATCCTTGGGATTCACTGGCCAGCCAGTCAAATTGAATCAGTAAGGTCCAGGTTCATTGAGAGATCCTATTTCAAGAAACGAGGTGGGTGGAGCTAGAGAGCTGGCTCAGTAGTTAGCAGTGCTGACTGCTCTTTCATAGCGTAGGCATTCAGTTCCCAACACCCATATCGGGCATATCACAACCACCTGTAACTCAAGCTCCAGGGGATCAAACTCCCTCTTCTGGATGTGGCCAGCAACTGCATGGACATGACACCAACATACATATATAATAATAAATAAGGTAGAGAGAAATTGAGAAGCATCGACCTCTGGTCTCCACATGCATAACTACATACACATAAAGTTAATGGCATGAGAGATACAAATATAAAGGAGCTGGAGACTAGGCAGGATGGGTGTCAAGTAATACTTCTGTAGAGACAGACATTTGAACAAGCCCTGGAAGTGAGGCTGGATTCTCGTGGCAATTCCCATAGATGGTATATTCAGTGCAGAAAGAAAAGCCCTCAGCAAAGAGGGCAAAAGATGTCAGACAGAGGTCCCTAGCTCAAATACCCCAAATATGGGACAGGTCACAGAGGTTAAAACAATGGCCATTTGCAAAGCAATGGGGAAGGGAGGGTAGGTAGAAAATGGAAACAATGCTTCTTCTTGTAAGTGAGGAAGCCGTGAAAGGAGATCAAAAAGTCAGGCTGGGAATCAGGAATCTCAAGATCACCTATAAGAACAAACCTAGGACCACAGCATTCTGGTCCCCTGTGATCCCTTCTCTACCCCCACACCCTTGCAACTACACCTGTTGGTAGCCAGCAAACCCAGGCTTCTCATTCCCTGACCTGCACTGGAAGCAACAAGAATCTTCAAAGGAATCAAGGAATCAGAATTATAAAACCTAAAACCTAAATAGAAAAAAAAAATCAAGCAAACTAAAAAAGGTCGAGTAACAAAGAAAAGTAAAAGGGTACCAACTGCAGTTCCCATATGAGGGATGTCTGTGTCTTTCCAAGTGCCATGAGGGAGCCTGGAATCTCTTGACTTAGAGCTAAATTCCCAAGAATAGAATCAAAGCATGTGTTGCCAAGTGACTGGTACAGGTTACGACACAGATGTACAATTCTATCATGGGCTTAACATGTACCTACAGAGAAAACTCCTAGGGGGAGAAGACTCACTGCAGTCTGCTGCCTGGGGGCTGTGCTGGGAATTGGATGAAGTCATGGCATTGAAGAGTCAGAGCCTGGCCAGGCTTTGGATGTTGCATAGGAGACTTAGGTGTGCTGTAACAGTGACTACGTGTTGGTCCTAACTGAGAGGGACAGAGGCCATGTAAAGTATCTGAGATGCTGAATATCACAGGCGGGATGTGAGTTGACCCTGTGGGACAAGAGGACCTTGGGTAGATGCCTTCCTTGAAGGATCTCAGATCCTGAAGAGCAAGTACCTGAACTCCAGGCCTACAAGTTTCTTTATACTTCCTGCGAGCAAGACACAACTTTCTATCTCCTCCAAAATGTTGTATTGAGTCCCCATTATGATCTGAATTATGTCCTTCTAATACATTACATTGAAGACCTGACTCTTTGCACCACTAGAGTGTGAGCCTACTTGGAAATATGGTCTTTAAAGAGATGATTAAAGTGCTAAGGATCAGTTGGTAAAGTACTTGCCATGCAAGCATGGGGACCTGAGTTTGGATCCCTGGCATCCACCTAAAAAGCTGGACTTGGTGGTCACACTTGTAATCCCAGTGCTGCAAAGTCAGAGACAAACAGATCTCTGGGACTCGCTGGTCACCCAGCCTGGTAAGAAACTCCAGGTTTTGTGAGAGACTGTGTCTCAAAAAATAGAGAGGCGAGTGATCGAAGAAGATACCCAGTGTCAAACTCCGACCTTCACATACACGGGAGCACATGTGCATGCCTACACATATGAACACATGCACCTATCATACACATCACCTCCACCACAGCAACGCATAAGCAAAGGATTGATTAAGGCAAAATGAAGCTATTAGATTGAGTTTTTATCTCTATTACGCGAACAAAGAACCATCATAGAAACACACACAGGGAGTAATCCCATGAAAGTCCTTGAAGAAGATGCTGTCCTCAGGCCAAAAGGGAGAAATCTCAGTACTGCCACCTTGACCTCAGACTGCCACTCTCCAAAAGCCAAAGAAAGAAAGAAAGAGAGAGAGAGAGAGAGAGAGGGAGGGAGGGAGGGAGGGAGGGAGGGAGGAAGGAAGGAAGGGAAGGGAAAGAAGGAAGGAAGGAAGGAAAAGAAAGAAAGAAAGAAAGAAAGAAAGAAAGAAAGAAAGAAAGAAAGAAAGAAAGAAAGAAAGAAAGAAAGAAAGGAAAGACTGCTGCTGTCATAGACACCCAAGAAAGGCAAAGAAATCTGATGGTGTCTGTGGTCCCAGCCTCCACTGCCTCCTAAGTACTGCCCAGGAGAGCAACCAAGCATCAGGGACCAAGGGAACTATCTTAGTGTCCAAATGAGGACACTAAAGCCAGGAGGGACTTTCTCATTGATTTTTATGTTTACTGAAGTCAAGTTCTTTGCTTTATCTCATAAGTTTTCATTATTCACCTGAACGTATTTTATCAAAAACCAATAAACTATCATTTGGCCAAACCAACCAAGTTCCATTTGAATAGCTTTAGCATGTCCCGAAAGGCATTCATGAGTGGATCCTCCTATAAACAAATGCCATCTAGAAGTGGGCAAAAGAGTTGGAGAGATGGCTCAGCCAGCCAATGTGCTTGCAAGCACTAAGATCCTAATTAGACCCCAGAACCCACATAAAAGCCAGGCACAGATAATCCCAATCCAATGATTACACAGAAAGCCCACATTAAACCAATGTGTCTCACAAAAGGACCCAAAATCACAAATCTGTAAAAGAGACAGGTAAGGGTGGGGGAGGGGAAAGGCAGGGAGATAAGAGAGGGTTGGAGAGGAGGTAATCAGAATGCATTATATACCTGTATGAACACGTCAAAGAACTTAATTTTCAAAGAAAATGAGGTAGGCAACTCTTTAGGAACAAGACCTGAGGTTGACCTCTGACCTCATATGGATGTGCACCACACACACACACACGACTGTACATACTTAAATGTACATGGACACACACACACACAAGCATGCACATACACATGCATGCACACAAAAAAGAAAAATAAGTAAATAAAATGAACAATGAGTGAGGGAAACAGAAGTAGAAATACAGGCAGAACGGTCTGAGTATGGGCGTGTAACCTAAAGGTTTGTCATTGCACCCAAGACTTGACAAAATGCCCCAGTTCAGCTAAGCAGGTAAAGACTTATTTTTAATGCTAGGTGGTTGCACTGTCTCTCAATGCCAGGAGATGGCGGCCATAAGCAAAGTCATCCAGCTCTATCCACCAAACTGGCTTTACAGGTGAGAAACGGTGTGGACCTGGCTGGCTCCTCCTGTGTCCTAGTCCCCCACTAAGAGAAACACAGGCACTCATGTGATCTCCATATGCAAAATCCATAGACACAGGCTGTCTTGGCTTTGCTTCACTGATGGCTTGTGCCTTAAAAACAAATCAGAAGTGACCAGCAGTGATAGCTACAAAACATGTGATACCCACTGTGCCTTGAAAATGCTCTGGATGGCAAACTCTGTGTGTTGTGGATTGGACCTGAAATGCATCTACGCAGGCATAGGCTCATGTTCTAAGCACTTGTCTCCAGTCATTGGTGCCTGGTTGAAGGCTCTGGGGCTATCCAAAGATGGGCGAGGTAGCTTACTAGGGGTGAGACTGAAGGTTAGAGCCCAGTCCCTAATTCCAGCACTCCGCTTCCTAACACACAGGATCTGAACATCTGCTGCCACATGTCCCAACAACCACACACTGAGCCGCCTTTCCATGCCTTTCCCACTCTCGTGGACTGAACGCTTTGAAACTGTGAGCCAAAGTAAACCCTCCGTCCTATAATTTGCTCCTCTCAGTCATTTTGTCATAGTGATGGTAAAGTAGCTGCCACATGGTATATATTTTACTTCAATGGAAAATATTTTTTAAATGTTGAGTAAGATTGGTTCTAGTACAGGCTCTGGTACTTTGCTAGCTCTGGTATTGTGAGCAAAGCTCAGGAAGATGGGATCCTGTCACCTTGTCTCAGGTGTGCCCTCAGAGGGCCAGCTATGGTGATAGACCAACCCAATTAGGATCCTTCCTTCCTGGGGCTGCAGAGCTAGCTCAGCGGTTAAGAATGCCCACCGCTCTTGCATAGGATCCATGTTTGGTTCCTAGCATTGGAACTCGATGATTCTCAGGCTCAGCGGGGCTTGAGCACTGCCGATCCAAAGAAGCGAAAGTCACCAAGAGGCAGCACAGGGTGTGTGGGGCTGGTATGCTGCCCTTGAGTACAGAGTCCTGAAGGCAGGAATGGAGTAATGACACAGAGAAGCAACTGATTCTACCCCAGCGTTCATCATCTCAGGTGACAAGACTGGAGAGAGGGAAATTAAAACGAGCACAGGAAATTCCAACCATAGCTTGGGTAGCTTCTGGACTACCGGGAACCACAGTTACAGGAGAGACTTCTGGTACACACCAAACAATCCCTCAAGAGAGGAGCAAATGGACTTCCAGTGAACATGGCAAGTTGATCCTATATCTATGACTCTATGAGGTATCCACTCTGGACATAAAGAAGCTGGGGCATCAGGAAAAGGACCAGGTACTCAGTGGGTCTTCCCATCTTCCCAGACAGCTCCTTTTCCAATCCCATTACTCCCAGACCTGCTAGAAGACATCTGCTCTCCCAAGCATGGAACCCAGCTCTTCCCTTATGGAGATGGTGCACAACATCGCATAGCAGAGTCCTGCCCTCTCCGGATGAGTTTGTACCATGAAAGATGCTTAAGGGGACTTGGTCCTCTCATCTCCTGCAAGGAAGATCCCTTTGATGGCTGCATAGAGTCTGCCCTTCTGTGGAGGCCACACAGGGTCTATGTTCTTGTCCCACCCTTTGACCACGTTTGAGGATGCAAGTCTACATAGGCCTGGGCTTTGCCCTTCCCAGGAACCCCGGTCGTCCCCCAGAGGCTTTGACAAGGAGAGAGGCCTCAGGTACTAGTTGAGTGGACCCATCACCCAGGGACAACTTCCCATTCTAGAAGGGAAGTAAGAGAGAGGGCTATCACATCCTAGTCTTAGTCCTGGCCGAGCATAGGTGAGAATTTTGCACACTGATGACAAATGATGGAAGCTAGCATCTATCTGCACGTTGGAACTCGGGTAGCTCAAGGGAAGCAGTTGTCCATTATACTACATCAGCCTTGGCTAAGAGGCATGATGCTCACCTGGTACAAACTGACTCCTGGGAAGAAGAGATGCAGCAATGAGCACACCCAAGGCAAGCTCCAGGTTCAGTGAGAGAGCCTGTCTCAAACATAAGGTGATAGGGCCTCCACATGTGCAAGCATAGGCAAGCACATTATCTGTGCACACATACATACATGCATAGGCATGCATCACATCACACACACAGACACAATTAAATAAATAGCTGATTGGGATGGAAATCATCATAAATGAATAAAAGGACCTGATGTTTTCTTTCACACACTCACAAATAAGCCTGCCCTCTCTGTTTCTCTGTCTCTGTCTCTCTCTCTCTCTGTCTCTGTCTCTCTCTCTCTCTCTCTCTCTCTCTCTCTCTCTCTCTCTCTCTCTCTCCCTTCTTTCCCTCCATCCCTCCCCGCTCCTACCTACTTTTGGTGCTAGGGATCAAATCTAGGACCATACGCATGCTAAACAAGTACTCTACCACTAAGCTATGTCTGTATGTAGCTCTTAGGTGTTTTGAAATATGTTCTTGCTATGAAGCTCAGGATAGCCTTGCATTTCCTATGTAGCCACACCAGCCTGAAACTCCCAAATCTATTGCCTCTGCTCCCCACTGCTGCCACTGCAGGCATCCACCACCATGCTTGGCTTGTCATGGACGTCACCTGCAAAGCTCTGCAAAGCTCTCACACTGAATCTGGAACCTTAGTGTCTACACCACATGCCACAGAGATGCAGACATAATACCTGGGGACTAAATTCTCCAGCAATAGTACCTGCAAACCCTGACCATCCAGCGGGTTTACAGATCCAAGTCCCTGATTTTGGTGAGGTCACAGAACCAGGTGTGGTGGCACAGGCCTGCCACCCCAGCACTTGGGTGACTGAGACAGGACAACGGTGAGTTCGAAACCATTCTGGGCTACACAGTGAGATCTAGTCTTAAAACCAACTAACCAACCAATGAACAAAAATGAGCCAAGCATGGTAAGACAGTCTTAAAATCTCAGCAATTGGGAGCCAACTGTTATATAGCTTGAGGCCACCATGGGCTACAAAACAAGACCATATCTCAAAAGATGAATGAATTTTTTTAAAAAGAGTTAGTGAAATGCAAAGCAAATCATTGCAAAAGGCCTCCAAGGCTTTCTTTAAATTGTATTTAAATGTCTGCCTTCAAGTAGAGGAAGTGAGGCTGGGAAGAGGTGGGAGCAGGCTTTTGAGGAAGCATTCCCCTGCCTTTGCATGTATTTCAGTGCCTGAGTGAGACAGAAAGTATTAAAAATTCACACAGCCTTCAATTCGGCCTATCTGACCTCGCCCTGCCCCATTTTAGAGCTCCAGGCAATAAGAACCCATTTCTTCCTTTTTATCCAAATTACCGAAACTTTGAGATCACAGAAAGAGTCCTGAGTGATTCCTGACCACTCTTATGTGGTAACGGCACGGTGAGGAAAACATACTCCAGGCTCATGTGGCTTCTCAGAGCTGTTGCTGGGCTTCTGACCAAGGATGTGACGCCCCTCACTTAAGAGCATGGTGGCCAAGGGTGATGGAGGTAATGGAGGAGGTAGGGGTGGCCATGCACAATTAGGGTCATTAGTAGCATTGCCATCCCACAGAGGGCCTTGAGGGCAGAAGGTTTGAATACCAGAGATGAAAATAGCCAGGCCACCACAGATGGGAATTAAAGATTTGCCCCAAAAGTAACCTGATGGGAAAGACATTTTCCAATGAGTGAGGGGATGCTGTCATAGTAGGTATGCTAGCCCCTATAGCCTCATGCCTACCCATGCACTAACTGCTGTAAGCTTTGAGCTAAGGGCTACAAGCCCCCACACAAGGAAGTCTGTCCAGCAAAATCAAGCTAGGTAAGCAACGAATAGATGACAGTTATGAGAGTCTGGTCTCTTTAGATAAGACATCCCATCCAAAAATTCACATTTTAAGTTTTGTTTAGCATATAAAGATTATATAATATACATATATGTATAAATTGGTGTTTTATGTTATATAGTATATGCATTTATGTATGTATGTATATATCCTTACTATATTAGTAGCACCCCAAGTAAAAATTCATATTCATGTGTGTGTGTGTGTGTGTGTGTGTGTGTGTGCAAGCATTTGTGTAGGCCAGAGGTCAGCTGTCCACATTAGTCCTCTGCTTGCTTGTTTTTTGAGACAGGGTCTCTCATTGGAACTGGAACTCCCTGGTTGGGCTAGGCTGGTTAGACAACAAGCTCCAGCATCCTCCTTGTCTCTGACCCCTAGCTCTGGGATTGCAAGTGCATGCCACCACTTCTGGATGTTTATATGGGTTCTGGGGATTGAACTCAGGTCTTCATCCTTGCTCAGCAGGCACTTTGCCAACTAAGCTATCTCACCAGATCCATGAATCCCTTAATTTAATAAGCCTTCAAGCACAAACTCTCTGTGTGATGTACACTCATCTGAGACAGCAGTTGTACTCATCAGCGAGAAGTGAAGTCAGGTACGCGAAGCAGAACCTAGAGTTCTTTGTGTCTGGGCTGCAGCCTGAAGGTGCCACCACTCTGGATTAACCTCATCCCCCTCAGTTAATCCTTCCTGGAAACGGCCTTACAGGACACCTAAATGTCTGTCCCTTAGTTGATTCCAAATCTAATCAACTCAACAGTCAAGTCCCTGAGGAGCTTTTGACACAGATTTTTAAGACAAGATGTTTTTATTGAATGGATCTCGCAATTATCGGATATGGTATAATTTAAAAAGTGTTAGCTAACCTTGGCCAGCAAGTGGCCCTGATCCAGTACCAGCAGATCCATCCGGAGGGGTAAGTGTGTCCCTGCCCGGCTGCCCAGACGCCCCAGGAAGGGAATACAACCGCCCTTCAATCTCCTAAACTTTCTGGCCACTCAGTGGGGCTTCTCCCTGGCTCTGGCTTTCCTACTTATCCCACCCCAGCTTACCCCCAAGCACCCCTTTCCATCTGTGGGGTCCTAGGATCTCCCAAATCAGCCTGCTTTGGAGCTGAGGCTCTGGGGACAAAGCGGTGAGTGCAAGGCTGCAGGGGTTTCTTTGTTCCACAGAGCCGGCATATACCAAGCCCGCCCTTGTATCTGCAAGGTCCTTGGCTAGCAAGTGGCCCTGATCCGGTACCAGCAGATCCATCCAGAGGGGATCTCCCAACTCAGCTGCTTTGGAGCTGAGGCTCTGGGGACGAAGTGGTCCTTGGCCAGCAAGTGGCCCTGATCCAGTACCAGCAGATCCATCTGGAGGGGTAAGTGTGTCCCTGCCCAGACGCCCCAGGAAGGGAGTACAGGCGCCCTTCAATCCCCTAAACTTTCTGGCCATTCAGCGGGGCTTCTCCCTGGCTACTGGCTTTCCTACTTATCCCACCCCAGTTTGCTCCCAAGCACCCCTTTCCATCTGTGGGGTCCCAGGATCTCCCAACTTAGCCTGCTTCAGGGCTAAGGCTATGTGGTCAAAGTGATGAGTGCATGGCTGCAGGGGTTTCTTTGTTCCACAGAGACAGCATATACCAAGCCCACCCTTTTATCTGCAAGGTCCTTGACCAGCAAGTAGCCCTGATCCACTACCAGCAGATCCATCCAGAGGGGGTCCTTAGATCCACCAGCACAGCCTACTTCAGGGAGGAGGGGA
This sequence comes from Ondatra zibethicus, assembly GCA_004026605.1. Taxonomy (NCBI): domain Eukaryota; kingdom Metazoa; phylum Chordata; class Mammalia; order Rodentia; family Cricetidae; genus Ondatra; species Ondatra zibethicus. The sequence goes on along the minus strand of PVIU01006928.1, from coordinate 30,474 downwards.
TCTGAGAGCCAACTCCAGTGCTGAGGGGACCTAAGGAGGGCAGAACAAGAAAAATCCCCAAGTACACAGTTAGCCACAACATAAATGGGACCAAGTCACTGAGACTCCCCTGACAGCATTCAAAGAAAGAGATGGGCAGGCGCCAATGCAAGAATTCTTCGAACAACCTGAAAAGCAACATGTTAACACTAGGATCCAGCGAATATGCAACAGGAAGACTTGAACAACCTAATCCAGAAGAAGCAGAAGAAATTGACTTTAAATGTAACATTATGAAAGTGATAGAGACAATTAAAGAGGATGTGAAAAACACCTTTAAAGAAATGGATGAGAAGACTAACAAAAAGTTAGGAGAAATGAATAAATCCCTCAAAGATACCCTAGAAAACCAAGGAAAAGCAATCAAACAGGTAATGGAAACAGTTAAAGACTTGAAAACTGAAATGGAGGCAATGAAGAAAACACAAACCGAGGGAAGGCTGGATATGGAAAATCTGGGTAAATGAACAGGAACTACAGAGACAACTATAACCAACAGAATACAAGAGATAGAAGAAAGAATCTCAGACGCTGAAGATACGATAGAGAAAATAAACTCATTGATCAAAGAAAACAACAAATTCTCTAACACAAAACATCCAGGAAATCTGAGACAACATGAAAAGACCAAACCTAAGAATAATAGGGGTAGAAGAAGGAGAAAAATTACAGCTCAAAGGCCCAGAAAATATATTCAACAAAATTATAGAAGAAAACTTTCCCAACCTAAAGAAGGATATTCTTATGAAGGTACAAGAAGCATACAGAACACCAAATAGACTGGATCAAAAAAAAATCCCTTAGCCATATAATAATCAAAACACAAAACATACAGAATAGAGAAAGAATATTAAGAGCTGCAAAGGAAAAAGGTCAAGTAACATATAAAGGTAAACCTAACAGAATTATACCTGACTTCTCTATGGAAACCATGAAAGCCAGAAGGTCTTGGATAGATGTGCCGCAGACACTAAGAGACCATGGATGTAAGCCCAGACTACTATACCCAGCATAGCTTTCTTTCACCATCGATGGAGAAAACAAAATATTCCAGGGTAAAAACAAATTTAAGCAATACATAGCCACAAACCCAGCCTTACAGAAAGTACTAGAAGGAAAACCACAACTAAAGGAAGCAAACAACACCCATAATAACACAGACATCTAACAACCCTCCACCAGCACAACTCAAAGAAGGGAAACACACAAACTCTACCACACACAAAAAAATAACCGGAGTTAACAACCACTGGTCATTAATATCACTTAATATCAATGGACTCAATTCACCTATAAAAAGGCACAGGTTAAGAGAATGGATATGAAAATAGGATCCAACGTTCTGTTGTTTACAAGAAACACACCTCAACCTCAAAGACAGACATTATCTCAGAGTAAAGGGCTGGGAAAAGGATTTTTCAATCAAACGGCCCTAAGAAACAAGCGGGTGTAGCTATACTAATATTGAACAAAATCGACTTCAAACTAAAATCAATCAGAAGAGATGGAGATGGACACTTTATACTCTTAACAGGAATACTCCATCAGGATGAAGTCTCAATCCTGAATATATATCCCCCTAATATAAAAGCACCCACATATGTAAAAGAAACATTACTAGAACTCAAAGCACACATCAAACCCCACACACTAAGAGTAGGAGATTTCAACCCTCCTCTCTCACCAATGGACAGGTCTACCAGACAGAAACTTAACAGAGAACTAACAGATGTAATGAATCAAATTGATTTAATAGGCATCTATAGAACATTCCACCCAAACAGGAAAGAATATACCTTCTTCTTAGCATCTCATGGAACCTTCTCGAAAATTGATCACATACTCGGTAACAAAGCAAACATCCACAGATACAAAAAAATTGGAGTAACCTCCTGTGTCTTATCGGATTACCATGGAGTAAAGTTAGAATTTAACAACAATTACACCCCCAGAAAGCCTACAAACTCATGAAAACTGAACAGTCAACTACTGAACCACTCTTGGGTCAAGGAAGAAATAAAGAAAGAAATCAAAGTCTTTCTTGAACTCAACGAAAATAAAGACACAACATACCCAAACCTATGGGACACTATGAAAGCATTGCTAAGAGGAAAGTTCATAGCACTTAGTGCCCACATAAAGAAAACAGAGAAAGCACACATTAGTGACTTAACAGCACACCTAAAAGCTCTTGATAAAAAAGGAAGCAGACTCACCCAGGAGGAGTAGAAGACTGGAAATAATCAAACTGAGGGCTGAAATCAACAAAATAGAGACACAGGAAACAATCCAAAGAATCAATGAAACAAACAGCTGGTTCATTGAGAAAATCAACAAGATCGACAAACCCCTGTCCAAACTAATCAAAAGGTGGAGAGAGAGAACACTCAAATTAACAAGATCAGAAATGAAAAGGGGGACATAACAACAGACACTGAGGAAATTCAGAGAATCATTACGTCTTACTACAAAAGCCTGTATGCCACAAAATTGGAAAATGTAAAAGAAATGGACAGTTTTTTAGATAAATACCATATATCAAAATTAAATCAAGACCAGGTGAACAATTAAAATAGACCTATAAGTCGTGAGGAAATAGAAGCTGTCATCAAAAACCTCCCAGCCAAAAAAAAGCCCAGGACCAGATGGTTTTAACGCAGAATTCTACCAGAACTTCCAAGAATAGCTAATACCTGTACTCCTTAATGTGTTTCACATAATTGAAACAGAAGAGTCATTGCCAAACACTTTTTATGAAGCTACAGTTACCCTGATACCAAAACCACACAAAGATACAACCAAGAAAGAGAATTACAGAACAATCTCACTCATGAACATGGATGAAAAAATTCTCAATAAAATACTGGCAAACCGAATCCAAGAACACATCAAAAAAATTATCCGTTATGATCAACTAGGCTTCATCCCAGAGATGCAGGGCTGGTTCAACATACGAAAATATATCAATGTAATCCGTCATATAAATAAACTGAAAAAAAATATGATCATTTCATTAGATGCTGAAAAAGCATTTGACAAAATTCAACACCCCTTTATGATAAAGGTCTTGGACGATTAGGGATACAAGGACCTTATCTAAGTATAATAAAAGCAATATACAGCAAGCCGACAGCTAACATCAAATTAAATGGAGAGAAACTCAAAGCGATTCCACTAAAATCAGGAACAAGACAAGGCTGTCCACTCTCTCCATATCTCTTCAATATAGTGCTTGAAGTTCTAGCAATAGCTATAAGACAACATAAGGAGATCAAGGGGATTCGAACTGGAAAGGAAGAAGTCAAACTTTCGTTATCTGCTGATGATATGATAGTGTACATAAGTGATCCCAAAAACTCTACCAAAGAACTCCTACAGCTGATAAATACCTTCAGTGATGTGGCAGGATACACGATCAACTCAAAAAAATCAGTAACCCTCCTTTACACAAAGGATAAAGAGGCAGAGAGGGAAATCAGAGAAACATCACCTTTCACGATAGCCACAAATAGCATAAAGTATCTTGGGGTTATACTAACCAAGGAAGTGAAAGATCTATTTGACAAGAACTTTAAGGCCTTGAAGAAAGAAATTGAAGAGGATACCAGAAAATGGAAGGAGCTCCCATGCTCCTGGGTTGGTAGGATCAATATGGTATAAATGGCAATTCTACCAAAGGCAATCTATAGATTTAATGCAATCCCCATCAGAATCCCAACAAAATTCTTCATAGACCTTGAGGGAACAATAACTAACTTTACATGGAAAAACAAAAAGCCCAGAATAGCCAAAACAATCCTATACAATAAAGGAACTTCCGGAGGCATTACCATCCCGGACTTCAAACTCTATTACAGAGCTACAGTAATAAAAACAGCTTGGTATTGATATAAAAACAGAGATGTTGACCAATGGAATTGAATTGAAAACCCGGATATTATTCCACAAACCTATCAACACCTCATATTTGACAAAGAAGCTAAAATTATACAATGGAAGAAAGAAAGCACCTTTAACAAATGGTGCTGGCATAATTGGATGTCAACCTGTAGCAGAATGAAAATAGATCCCTATCTATCACCATGCACAAAACTCAAGTCCAAATGGATTAAAAACCTCAATATAAATCCGACCACAATGAACCTGACAGAAGAGAAAGTGGAAAGTAGCCTGCAATACATGGACACAGGAGACCACTTCCTATGTATAACCCCAGTGGCACAGACAATAAGAGCAACAATGAATAAATGAGACCTCCTGAAACTGAGAAGCTTCTGTAAAGCAAAGGACATAGCCATTAAGACAAAAAGGCATCCTACTGAATGGGAGAAGATCTTCACCAACCCCACATCAGACAAAGGTCTGATCTCCAAAATATATAAAGAACTCAAGAAACTAGACATTAAAATTCTAAATAACCCAATTTAAAAATGGGGTAATGATCTGAACAGAGAATTCTCAACAGAAGAAGTTCGAATGGCCAAAAGATACTTAAGGTCATGTTCAACTTCCTTAGTCATCAGGGAAATGCAAATCAAAACAACTTTGAGATACCATCTTACATCTGTCTGAATGGCTAAAATCAAAAACACCAATGATTCCCTATGCTGGAGAGGATGTAGAGTAAGGGGAACCCTCATCCATTGCTGGTGGGAATGCAAACTTGTGCAACCACTTTGGAAATCAGTGTGGCAGTTTCTCAGGAAATTGGGAATCAACCTACCTCGGGATCCAGCAATACCACTCTTGGTAATGTACCGAAGAGATGCCCAATCATACTACAAAAGCATTTGCTCAACTATGTTCATAGCAGCATTATTTGTAATAGCCAGAACCTGGAAACAACCTAGGTGCCACTCAATGGAAGAATGGATAAAGAAAGTGTGGAATATATACACATTAGAGTATTACTCAGCGGTAAAAAACAATGACATCTTGAATTTTGCATGCAAATGGATGGAAATAGAAAACACTATCCTTAGTGAGATAACCCAGACCCAAAAAGATGAATATGGTATGTACTCACTCATTAGTGGACTCTAGCAATAAACAAAGGACATTAAGCCTATAGTTCACAAGCCTAGAGAAGACAAATAGCAAGGTGAACCCAAAGAAAAACATATATAGATCCTCCTGGAAATTGGAAGCAAACAAGATAGCCAGGCAAAAGTTGGGAGCATGGGGTGGGGGTAAGGGTGGGGTTGGGGGAAGGGGAGAGGGAAAAGGAGAAGGAAGAAGGGAAGGACTGGGGAGAGCTTGGGGGAGTGGGAGGGTGAAGATTGGAGAAGGGCAGATATTGGAGCAGGGAAGAAGATATCTACACTAAGGGAGCCATTTTAGGATTGGCAAGAGACTTGGCTCTAAAGAGGATCCCAGGTGTCCACGGAGATGTCCCCAGCTAGGTCCTTGGGCAGCAGAGGAGAAGGTGCCTGAACTGGCCTTGTCCCATAGTCACGCTGATGAATATCTTGATTATCACCATAGAAATTTTGTCTGATGGATGGAGATAGAGACAGAGACCCACATCCACATCAGAGCAATGGACTGAGCTCCCAAGGTCCAGTTGAAGAGCAGAAGAATAGAGAAGATGAGCAAGGAAGTCAGGACCATGAGGGGTCGGTCCACCCCCTGAGACAGTGTGCCTGATCTAATGGGAGCTCACCGAATCCAGCTGGACCAGGACTGAACAAGCATGTGATCAAACCAGACTCTCTAAATGTGGCTGCCAATGGGGACGGACTGAGAAGCCATCAGTAATGGCACTGGGACCTGTCTATTCTGCATGTATTGGCTTTTTGGGACCCTAGTTTACTTGGATGCACACCTTCCTAGGCCAGGATGGAGGGGGGAGAGCCTTGGACTTCCCACAGGGCAGGGTACCCTGCCCTCTCTTAAGGATGGAGGGGGAGGGAGGAGGGTTAGTGGGGGAGTGGGAGAGGAATGGGAGGAGAGGAAGTGTCAATTTTTGAATGGAAAAATAAAAATTTTAAAAAAGTGTTAGCTACTTGCACTATTCTGGTTCTAATTGCTACAGCAATGTGCCTGAAGCAGTCTCTGCTGTGGGTATCCACCCACCAGAGAAGGTTATCAGGACACAGATTTAAGCCAATAGAAATTCTTTATTAGCCAGCTGGTGACTATTCTGGGCATTTGGTATCCCAGTTTGCACTGAACCTTTCTCAGGATGGGCTTTCAAATCCAAAAATCATATCCTGGATTAACATACCTCAGTAACAAGAACAATTAGCCAGAAGCAGAATTACAGAAGCCAAAGAGCAAGGTTACTGCATTTAGAGACTTGCCCAGAACTATGAACTAAACCTAGGATTAGGTCTTTGTTTTCGTTTTGGCAGGTAGTGCTGTCTACATGCTGAGTTTTATGGCCTAAATTGTACTTCCATCATGGGGTCAGTTGTGCTGAGGTCTGGGGGTCTACTACAGTCTCCTAAAGAAAAAATTTAGCCAACAAATTGGGAGGGCCAAGGATGAAGCCAACTGGCCTCCTTGCTTTGGGATCTGGTGAGAACAGTTAGTGGTCATGACAAGGGCACAGATCAGAGATGCTGACACATCTGGAGCTGGAAAATTGGAGGGAAATAAACTTTATGAGTGCATGTCTCCAGTGACCTGGAGAACCTCCCTTAAACCCCATCTTCTAAAAGTCCACAGCATCCACTAGGAGACAAGCCTTTGCACCTGGACATTTCAGGCACACTGCTCACAGAACAGCCCTGCCTTGTTTGCTTTTCGAGATCTTGAAGACAGATCACATGACTTTTGTGGGTAGGGGTGATGAAATTAAGAAAAAATCATGGGCCAGAGCAGGTGCTGGGCCCAGGGTCCATACAGTGACTTCCTCGACCCCGGATTGCACTCTGCACTTTCAGGGTGTTGTCTCTGAACACCACTTCCAGGACTCACAAGGCTGAAAAGCGCAACATGGACATTCTTCGTTTTGCTCTAGATTTGAAGGAAGAGGAGACTGACAAGAGCTCTCTCCTCCTGTTACTTTTGTCCTTTTTCTTCCTTCCTTCCTTAATTCATTCCTTTCTTCCTCCATCCATTTCTCTCTTCCATCCTTCCTTCCCTCCCTTCCTTTCTTTGCATCCCTTCTTCCCTCATTTCTTACCTTCCTCCTCCTCTCTCTCCACCCTTTTTTCTTTCTCTCCCCTTTTCTCCTTCCCTCCATTCCTTCCCTCCTTCATCTTCCCGCTCTCCTTTCTTCTCCCTTCATCTCACAGATGCACATCAAAAGACTATTGGACCCTTCCGGTGATGTTGGATATATGGAAATTACAAAATTAAATGAGATGTTTCACTTAGGGACTTTGAGAGGGAATATTTGATAATAAATGGACATATTAAGATAAACTGTAATGCAGGCCGAACAGAGCATAAGATAGCTCCCCCACTATACTCACCAGACCCTATGATGTTCTTTGTTTTTGTTTTGTTTTGTTCTGTTGCTGCTGCTGCTTTTAATTTGCTTATTAATTTTCTGTCACACACCAAACGCAAGTTAGCTAGGAATAGGAATTGGTCCCTTTTACTTTCCATTGTATTTTAAGCAACTAAACAGAACCTGGACTAAGAAAACAAAAACTAACAAGAGAAGGCAAGAAAGGAGGTTGGGAAATGTGACTCAGTGGGAGAAAGCACTGGTCACACAAGCCTGACAACCCGAGTTTGTTCGGCAGAGTGCACGGAAAAGGGCTGGATTTGGAAAGTGGCACAGACCTGCAATGGGGCATGCCTACAGCAAAATGGATGGGAGAGACCAAGGAATCACCTGAAGCTCATGGCCCCACCGTCCTGCAGTACGCAGTGCACCTTGACAAGGTGGGAGGCGAGAACCAACTCCCGAAAGTTGTCTTTTCCTCTGTGCTGTGGTCCATGTGCACCTGCCCACACATCTAATAAGAGAAGAGTCCTGTGGTGTTGAGTTGTGTTTGTGTGGTTTATCACAGCAACTTAACACTGATACTGTCTCCCGCAAGCAACAAATTTTAACTCCCCCTTCATTTTCCTCTGCTTTGTAGAGGTTTTAATTGGGTTGCAACTTCATAATATCAAATGAAAGTGACAGAAAGAGACACTGGAAACAGACATATCCTTTTCCTGTTTTATTTGTCCCTTTACGTGGCTAGAGATGAAATGCTTGCTGAAGGGTGCCTTCATAACAGCCGAAGTTTGGCCTATTATAGGGCAGGCCTGGCACAAACCATCACATCTGATGACTCAGCTTAGAGGAGACCAATTGAGAATATTGTCACCACTGTGAAATTAAATTTATTGACACTGTGTCTCCTGTAATGAGCCATCATCCCTTTAACTGTTATAACTGAGAAAAGATGAGCCATGTGGTAGGAATCCAGACAGCATGGTTATTTATATTATGCTGCTCATGGAATGGTTAAGTCAGTACAGTAGTCATAGCCCCAGTCTATGAACCAGAGCTCTCTGCTATACCACAGAAACAGGACATGACACTCCCTCCTGCCAGAAGTGAGGGCGCCAAGTCAACCAGAAACCCCAGAACCATATGATGCTCAGTTGGCATCTGTCTCCTTCCATCCCTGAGGTTATAATTGCACCCCTAATTTATGAGATAATCCTCTTAGGAAGTCCCAGCACAGCACTCAGCTCACAGTGTTCTGTCAGCTTAGCTGAAGCGCTAGAGGGGCCTAGCCCAGGATGCCCTGGAGGATGCAAGAGGTGGCAGTCGATGCTACCGACTCTCTATGTGACAAAATTACAGGCCTGAACTCCCACAAGACCTGAAGTCACAGGAACCGAAGCTCTCTCCCAATTCTGTCCTACTCTTCATTTTTTACCTTCTTTTTCATCAGGACTCTTGCCAATCCGAGCACAACCTCAGAGCCCCACCATTGACAGACAGATAGAAGCTGCCTGTCTATGCCCAATCTACTGCAGTTATAATGAGCTAGAGGCAATGAAGAGGAGGGCTTATGAAGTTTTAACAAACAAACAAACAAAACAAATGAGACTAAGAAATCACAGGGCACACTGGCTCAGAAGACCACAGCCTGGGCTTACTCTCTTAGGATCAGCCCAACTGGGGCTCCAGTGGCATCACCAGGACCCAGCTCTGTCTCTGTTTTATCCCAACATTCTCTATCTGGGCCTTATCCTCAGATGTGTTTTCCATTCATGGCTTTGAAAAGGCCCAAGCAGCTAAGTCTAACATCACATCACAGGTATCTACTTGTAACTTCAGATATCCCAGCGGTGCCTCCAATTGTTACCCTCTCGATACAGTTCGCGCACCACTGTACCATACGCGAGCCGGGCAAGGGCCTGGAGATTGAAAGAACACACAAGAGACCTGGGTCATTCGAAAGGAGATAAGCTGAATGCCGTTTATTCAACCTTGGGAAAATCCTTACACACTTAGCTGCTGCACAAGGAATTCCCCCCAGGCAGGTGGAAAATTACCACACCCAAAATGGAGTAAACAATACCCTATAGCTAATCACCAGGTGGGGCAGAAGGAGTACAGGAACAAACAAGAAACGCTGGCTAGCCAGAGACTGTCCTCAAAATGAACCCCGGGAGCAGGGGTAGACCCATGTGCCCTACAGGTCCTCCTTTTATATGAATTATATGACTAGGCCTGTCTTAGGTGTCATTGGATGTCAGGCAATACCCCTTACCTGTTATGGGAAAGCGTCCAGGTCAAAATACATTTCCTGTCTTAGGTTGGGGCAGCCCCCCAAAAACCTTTCCTGTCATTGGCTCACTAGTCACTCATCACCGAGTTCAACCAGATTCGTGCTGAAAGATCCTCCGGGGCAATAGCTAAGAGGACTCGCCAAGTGGTGACATTGACCTGAGCTTGCCTTTGGCTCTGGCACCATGAGCACATATAAGCACTCCTTAAGGAGGCTGTGCCTGCCAATCCTTAATAAGTCTGCCCGCAAATTGGAGCCCTTTAAGTAAGGTCTTAGCACTTGTGGGAAGAACCCTGGTATAGTTAACTAGAATAATCTCAAGAGCCAATTTGTAAATTGTGCACTCCAGGGTCCGTCAATAACAGCAATAAGCCTTTTACTGTATAACCTAGCAGTGGTCTTTAACTAAAACCAATTGCAAAATTAACTGCAATATTGATTTGTAAATTTAGCTCAATATGCGTGGCCAAGGCATTTGCAACCTGCCCTGATAAGGTATCCATTGTGCTAGTAGAAGCAACTGACTGACTACTGGAAAATCCAGCAGCCATAGCCACTCTGGCAGCCATGGGATGGGTTGATAGAGGAACAATCCTTGGCACTCGGACCACCACAGCCAGCTCCTCAGGATCCCAGCAACTCTTTAGTTGACAAGCCAGTGTCTATTTGATCTCTTGGCTCTGTCCTGTCTTCAGGCTTCTGGACAGGAAAATCCACAGCATGCACCAGACACTCAGGTACCCAAATTGGACTGTCAGCATCCTGCGGAAAAACACAAACAGCCCCTCTTCCCCACACCAATATGGGATCTGGACCACACCAGGTGCCATCTGCTAGATTCTTCCATTTGACACGAGGCATCCCAGAAGAAACTGGCCACCAATGCCAGTCAGCAGCAGTACAAGATTGAGCATCAACAGTCAAAAAATTTAAAATATATAAAATAAAAGATAAATGGTCTCTGGGGGTGGAACCACATTCACCCTTTTTTGTTTTATACAAATAGGCTTTGAGTGTACGATGCACTCGTTCCACTATAGCTTGTCCTTGAGGATTATAAGGTATTTCTGTTTTATGGGAAATGGAGAACTCAGCAAAAATTAGCAAAGCCAGTGCTGGTGTAGGCTGGCCATTGTCAGTTTTTACAGTTTTTGGAACTCCCATGTAGGCAAAAGCCTGGAAACAGTGACTTCTAACATCCCGTAATTTTTCTTCTGTATGGGCTGAGGCATCCACGGTTACATGAACATATTGCATATGCCCAAAAGAAGGAACATGGGTAACATCCATTTGCCATAAATGATTAGGAGCAAGCCCACGAGGGTTAACTTCCAATTGGGGAACAGCTAAAAGTTCTGTACAGAGAGCATTTTTTTAACAACATCAGTGGCCTGCTCGCGAGACATCTTAAAATGAAATCTTAGAGACCCAGCATTGAGATGAAAATGATTATGAGCTTTTTCTGCAGCTTCACAAGATTCTTGACTAACTGCACAAATTTGGCGAGTAAGCTGATCAGCCAATGCATTCCCCTCACTCAAGGGACCAGGAAGGTCAGTATGAGCCCGCAAATGCCCTACATAAATGGGAACAGATCAGGCACAAAGCAGTGTTTGAGTAGCCAATAACTGCATCTGGACTTGAGATACAGAGGCAATATAAGCTGCAGTTTCCAAAGGTGCAATAATTTTGCTTATGTATTAACTGTCAGTAGAAAGGTTAAATAGAATATCAGCATATTTCTCTAAGGCCATTTGTACAGCGACCAATTCAGCCACCTGAGCAGATTTAGCATTAACAGGCTGAATATCAAAATCAGGAGGGGAGGCCACCACAGCTCTCCTGGTGGAAGACCCATCAGTAAACACATTCTGTGCCCCTGCCAGAGGCTGCAAAGAAATAACTTTAGGGAAGCATACCAGATGATTTTTGGAAAAGGTGACCAACTTATCAGAAGGATAATGATTATCAAACCTGCAAAAATTAGAGGGTAAAAACAAGGTCCAATCTTCATCAAAATTTTGCAGTCAAGTTATTTCTGCCTGGGTATACGGTGTAATAACCTTATCGGGTAACATTCCAAAGGTTTGCAAACTAAGTTTATACCCTTTCTGAATAACATGTAGCACAGCTGATGGATACGAGATAACAATTTTTACGGGTGACATATGTTCTTGTACCCATAGGAGGGGTCCTTGCTGCCAAAAAACACCAGTAGGATTATGCTGAGAGGGAAAAATTATCAACAGCAGTGGCTGACTATAGTCAATATAATGAATATGAGCAAAGGCAAGCTTTTCTTCAATTAAAGTAATACATTGCCTCACCTGAGGTGTCAACTTACGAAAGGAGGTTGGATCTGGATTCCCCTGCAGAATGTCAAAAAGTGGTTTTAAGACTCCAGTAGGAATTCCCAGACTGGGCCGGACCCAATTGAGGTCTCCAAGCAATTTTTGAAAAATCATTCAAAGTGTGTAGTTTATCTAAGCGAAGAGTAACTTTCTGTGGTTTTACTCCTGTCTGCAACAGCTGATGCCCCAAGTATTGATATGGAAACTGTTGTTTTCAGAAGCAGTCATTAACCCAGTATGTGCTAGGCATTCTTGCAAGTCAGCAAAAGGCTCAAGAACCGTGTCTGGGTCCTGTCCAGCTAATAGGATGTCGTCCATATAATGAATGATATACAGTTGAGAATATTTACACCTTATTGGGGCAATAACCGGGGCCACAAACATTTGGCAGATGACAGGACTATTGGCCATGCCCTGGGGTAATGTTACCCATTGGTAGTGTCTATATGGTTCTTTGAAATTTATAGATGGTACACTGAAAGCAAATTTATCAGAGTCTTTGGGATGCAAAGGAATGGTGAAAAAACAATCCTTCAGGTCAATAACTAAAAGATGGTATCCTGCAGGAATACCCACAGGCTGAGGCAACCCAGGTTGAGTTGTCCCCATAATTTCCATACAGTCATTTACTGCTCTTAGATCTTGCAGCAGCCTCCATTTACCAGACTTTTTCTTAATAACAGATAGGAGTATTCCAAGGAGAAGTAGATGGCACTATGCATCCTGCCTCTAGCTGTTCCTGGAACTTATCTGTAAATTAGGCTGGCCTTGAACTCACAGAGAACTGCCAATCTCTGCCTCCAGAGTGCTGGAATTAAAGGTGTGAGCTGCCACCACACCTGGCCTTTTCCTTGGGCTGATTAACTGTCCCATTACCAGCAGGCCAATTACTTTTGATGTGTCCCAACCTCTCGCATTGAAAACAATTCCTTGATCTAGCTCTACCTTGACTCTCCCTAAGGGCAGAAACAATTACCTGACCCATCACATGAGTGCCATCAATGTCCCTGCATAACCAGATAAAGTCATTAAACTTCTATTTCTACTGGAGCATATAGCCTCTTGACAATATTTGTTAGTATTTTCATAGGCCAATTGCTTTATGACCAGCATAGCTGAGTTCACATCCCCAAAAATGTGAATTCCCAGCTGTAACAGGTAGTCAACAAACTCAGAATAAGATTCTGAAGGTCCTTGAAGGACCTTAGACAGTTGTTCCCCTGCTCCTTTATTAGGTAAAGCTTTCCCTGCTTTACAACACCTGAGCATAAACAGCAGGGTCATAAGTAATCTGTGCTGCTAAGCCCAGGTACCTTCCTGCACTAGCCAACATGCCAAGGTCACGTTTGGGAGAAACCCTCACCAAAGCTCATCAATTAAACCATTGTATTTGTCCACTGTCTCCTGGTACCTCCAGGTGTATACTGGAGTCCCATGCCTCCCCTTTGGTGGCGCCAGTTTTCCATAACAGAGACAGTGCCTAACCCAGAGGTCAGTATCTCTGTCTCCTAAAGGTTAACTCAGTTCACATCTGTCATTTATCAGGGATGGCCAGGACACTACTCTCAATTTGCAGGGAGAAGCTCTGGTCTTGTAAATAAAACAGTCAGTTGTAAAATGGAATGACCTAAGCTGATGGAGGCTTCCCAGGCATCCGAGAAAATAGCTCACTGTGAATGATTGATCCTTGATCTGCTGAGAAAGCTGCTGATTGTCTGTTGTTATTCTCCTAGACTTATAACTTTATATTTCTTTATTTCTACATTCTAATTTTTAGAATCTACATTTTCATTTTTTTATTCTTGGACTCTTCAACCTGCTGGCCATCATCTGATGGCGATCTCTCAGGGGTCCCCTACTTTCCAATCTCACTAATGGGCCTCCAACTGTAACTTCTGATATCCCAGCGGTGCCTCCAATTGTAACACCTGCATCTGTGTTACCCTCTCGGTACAGTTCGCGCACCACTGTACCATACGCGAGCCGGGCAAGGGCCTGGAGATTGAAAGAACACACAAGAGACCTGGGTCATTCAAAAGGAGATAAGCTGAATGCCGTTTATTCAACCTTAGGAAAATCCTTATATACCTAGATGCTGTACAAGGGATTCCCCCCAGGCAGGTGGGAAATTACCACACCCAAGATGGAGTAAACAATACCCTATAGCTAATCACCAGGCGGGGCAGAGGGAGTACAGCAACAAACAGGAAACACTGGCTGGCCAGAGACTGTCCTCAAAATGAACCCCAAGAGCAGGGGTAGACCCATGGGCCCTCAGGCACATCTTTCTAAGAGGAGGGCTTATGAAGTTTTAACAAACAAACAAACAAAACAAATGAGACTAAGAAATCACAGGGCACACTGGCTCAGAAGACCACAGCCTGGGCTTACTCTCTTAGGATCAGCCCAACTGGGGCTCCAGTGGCATCACCAGGACCCAGCTCTGTCTCTGTTTTATCCCAACATTCTCTATCTGGGCCTTATCCTCAGATGTGTTTTCCATTCATGGCTTTGAAAAGGCCCAAGCAGCTAAGTCTAACATCACATCACAGGTGTCTCCTCTAACCAGGTACTGTTGGTAGTAATTCAGGGCCATCCTGTGGAGGTCATCAAATGGCTGGGACCCAGGGTCTGAGCTGATCCAGAGATATGTTTCATGAAGCCAGCATTAGGTTTGACTTTACTTGTGAGTCTCTGGCTGGTTCCTCGACTCTCCAGCTTCCTGGGCACTGTCTTCTTGCTTAGTCTGGTTCTCACACTTATCCTTGCAGGTGCCTAATTTTAGGCACTGTTATAGATATAAGTAAAGAATTCAGTACAGTTGAACTAAGGGATCTTAGTTCCTCACACCCCACCCCCAAATACCTAGCCCAGTGTCACACAAAGAGAACACAGGGCAAGTGCTTGTTAACTGTGCTCATCAACATACAAACCAAGAGATGAAAATAACATTCTTAATCAGAGGGTCTGTGGGACATAGGATTAGTTTCTACTTAGTCAAGCATCAGTCAGAGACCTTGGCAGGTTTCTGTGCCTCAGAAGGATACAGTAAGGGGGAAATGGGGTTGTATTACATACAAAGGCCTAGAGGCCACTTTTACAACAGTCAGGAAAGACGAGGTGCTGTGGTATGAAATCATTATTTCCAAGGAGTAATACAAGATAGATAGATAGATAGATAGATAGATAGATAGATAGATAGATAGATAGATAGAGATAGACAGACAGATAAACATAGATAGATAGATGATAGATAGATAGATAGATAGATAGATAGATAGATAGATAGATAGGTAGATAGATAGATAGATAGATATAGACAGACAGACAGATAAACATAGATAGATAGATAGATAGATAAATAGATAGATAGATTATAGATAAATACATAGATGATGTATAGATAAATTCAAGATAGAAATGATAGATAGGCAGATAGATAGACAGAAAGACAGACAGACATATAGATAAACAGACAGTCAGATAAAATTTGCTTCTCAGTCATAACCAAGATGAATTTCCTCACTGTTACTCACATGTGAACCAAAGGGCACATACACACCTTACAGTCATAGATGATAAAGAACTTAGCGAGAGTTCTTTCTCTTATCAGTGTAGGTTGTTGGTTCATCTTAAAATTTGATTAGTAATGATACAAGAAGCTCAGCCTTCAGTTCATGTAGCTCTCTGAATCACGGTAAGGAGTGGGTGTCCTTCCATGTCACAGGTGAGGATGCCGAGACTCACAACTACGAAGTGATAATTGTTATCAATATGACTTACTAGCAATAACTTGTCTGTGTTCTGCTTTGCTAGTGAGGATCAGAACAAAAACTCAAGCCACAGTTTGTCTGATCTGCCAGACACCTCTCTAGGTGGCGAGTCAGTCTCCTAAGCAGAAAGAGCCACATGGTGAGTCTACTGCTCCCTCAGTTGTCCTTGCTTGTTTGCTCTTCCTTGCTCTTTCTCTGAATGACTGCTCTGTTGATGATGTGAATTCAGAGTATGATAAATCTCTGTCCTCGCTCAGAAAGCCCCTTTCATTGTGAAATCATGTGACCGCACTGCACTCAGGTGGATCCATCTCTGCCAGCCAGCATGTGGGCTATGGCTGTCAGCTCCTACACGCTGCTGAAATGTTGGCACTGTGTGACTCTGCTCCCAAGAACAAGCTGCTGAAGTGTCACTGTGGAGCATCCTGGCCTTCACTCTCACTCTCACTGATGTCATCATGTAGGCCAGAAAGTCAGGCAGAATCAGAAGCAAGGAACAGCTACTGAATCCCGCATTTCTCAGCCGCCCACGCTGACAGAGAAGCTACACCACTGAGAGCATTGAAAGCAATTATTGAAAGCCATTTAAATTCTAAATACACTGAATTTTAGAGAAAAAAATTGCAATGAAATGACACTTTCATGAAAAATGTATGAGGTTGTTTCCAGTAATTATAGATCAGTGTGGATGCTTCTTTCATTGGCCACTAATTTATATCAATTATTTATCGAGTCCTATGAAGCTGTATGCTAAGAACCACTTAGCACTAGGTGCCCAAATGTGCACTTTAAAGGGACGACTATAGCTTCTGTCTGGATTTTTGTCTCCTGTGACTGACATGAAAAGAAAGAATAAGCGGCTGAGACAATTTCTGTCTTAGTTGAGGTTTCTATTGCTGTGAAGAGACGCCACGACCATGGCAAATCTTCTCACGGAAAACATTTAATTGAGATTGAGGCTTACAGTTCAGAGGTGCAGTCCTTTATCATCATGGTGGGACATGGAAGCACACAGGCAGACACAGTGCTGGAGAGGAAGCTGAGAGTTCTGCAGCTTTACAGCAAGTGGTTTGTCTCCCTAGGCATGGCTTGAACATATATGAGACCTCAAAGCCCGCCTCCACAGTGACACACTTCCTCCAATAAAGTCACACCTCCTAATAGTGCCCCTCCCTTTGGGGGTCATTTTCTTTCATACCACCATGACAAAAAAAATTTAAAAAATTAAGATAGGGTCTCATGACCAGGCATAGTGGCACACACCTTTAATCCTAATACTTAAGAGGCAGAACAGGTGGATCTCTGTGAGCTCAAGGCCAGCCTGCTCTGCAAAGTGAGTTTCAAGACAGTCAGAGATACACAAATAAACTCAGTCTTGAAAAGCCATAAAAATAAAAGGTTAAGGGCTCAGTGGTTAAGAGCACTGACTGTTCTTCCAGAGGACCCGGGTTCAATTCCCAGCACCCACATGGCAGCTCACAACTGTCTGAAAAAATCCAGTTCCGGGGGATCTGACACCTTCACACCAATGCACATAAAATAAAGTTAAATAAATCATAAAAAAATAATCTTGCCTTTTAAAAAAAATAAAAAATAAAATAAAATAAAAGGTTAAAAAAAAACAAGCAAACTTAGCCGGGGGGTGGTGGCACATGCCTTTAATCCCAGCACTCGGGAGGCAGAGGCAGACGGATCTCTGTGAGTTCGAGGCCAGCCTGGTCTACAGAGCTAGTTCCAGGACAGGCTCCAAAACTACAGAGAAACCCTGTCTCGAAAAACCAAAAAAACCAAACCAAAACAAAACAAAAAACTTAAAAAAAGGGTCTCATGGATCCCAGGCTGGCCTTGAACTCACTATGTAGCCAAGGATGACCTTTAATTTCTGATTCTCTTGCCTTCACCTCCCAGGTGTCATTATTTAAAAAATACTAACAGTTATTTATTTTTTAAGAGGAAAAAAATGTGCTTAATTTATCATGGTCACCACACTTAAGAAACAGTGAAAGGCACGTTGCTGTTGCTAAATAACTATTATATATCTATTTCAGTGTTAAAATAGATAATGAATCTGAAGATTCAAAAGATATTTCTGGAAAAAAGACTGAGGTAGTTGAGATAATGTTTAGGGGAAAACAAAAATCTTGCACAAACATTTTTTTTAAAACATGTGTATTAGCCAGGAATGGTGGTACACACGTGGATTCGTACCACTCAGGAGTGTCATTTGATGTGTATGTGTGGGTACCTGCTTGTATACATTTGCACCATGCGCATGCAATCCCATAGAGGCCAGAAGAGAGGATGGGATTCGCCGGAACTGAAGTTAGAGGCAGTTGCAAACCACTACGTAGGAACTGAACCTGGGTCCTCTTTCAAGACCAGAAAGTGCTCTTAACCACTACACCATCGCTCCAGGCCCATCAAGTAACATTCTTAACCTGTAGTTATCTCCACCCTCTGACCTCTAAAGCTATACTGAGAATTTTTACAACTTTTTTAAGAAAATGTTTTTTTTCTCCAATCCATAGAAGATTCACTTTTTAAGAGACTCTCTGGTGGTCTGAAGTGGAGGCCACAGTAGGAATTGTCCTGAATCCCTGGATAACCTGCCCACACTGGACCCTTTTCAGGTTCTTTCATGGCATCTGATCATAAAAACAAATGTAGAAGTCTTGGCCCTTGGGCATCGAGCAAATTCAAAGCTCGGATCCACCACTGAGTTCGCACGCTACACTGTAGTCTTCCTACCTTTGTGTTGCTTTCTGGTTTTCGTGTTTCATGATAACAAAAGTGACCACTGTATACAGAACACGAATTCTTGCAAAAATGAAGATGTCTCAATGAGACTGTAGTGTCACCATCATTAGGGGTGGTGGTTTTAATGTCAAGGTGCGCTAACTGCATGGGCCCAGAGATTGGGAAAACTTTTTGCAAGGCTGGGTCAACAAACTCAATTCCAAATCACCTTACAAAATCCCTTTAGCCTCCATGGTTGACCAGTTGCCCTTCAATCTGATCCTCACAATAGGCCACTCTCTATCATTCCTGTCTCTCCGATGTTTTGTACATTGCTGGCTTGCTCTCTCACCTTGGCATTTTTGCCCTCTACTTTCTTGGCCTGGCTAACCTTCATCAGCCTTAAAAGGTCAATTTCAAGCACTTCCTGTTTTGAAGACTGTCCTTGGGTGGTTCCTGTCCCTTTCCATCCTCTACTTCCCTGGATCATGAATCTCTAGGAGGGTAACTACCGCAGCATACACCAGGCTTCCTACTAGTAACTTCTAGTATGACTGAAATGTCTCGGACAATCTGGTATTCCCAGGGCAGGCACAGAGAGAGAGCTTCCCATATATGTTATAATTAACAAATATTAGCCAAGCCAGCAAAGAAACCCTGCTGTAGTACAGAAAAACTTCACCTTGATGACAAGCTTAGACATGCTTCATTGGTTCAAATCACAGGAAATTATTTTTATCCCAATTCCTTCCCCAAACTTTCTAAAAAGGGCAGTTTCATTTCAAATTAGTATAACTGTTAATGATAATGGTAATAGTTGCCTAGAAAAACAACAGAATTGGGGCTAGAATTATTACTCATGTTAGCCTAATGTGCATAAAATCCTTGATCTCTAGCCCCATATAAGCCAGGCATAGAGGTACACATCTATTACCCCAGAACTTCAGAAGTGGAGGCGAGCTCAGAAGTTCAACGCCATCCTTGGCTACATAGCAAGTCTGAAGCTAGCCTGGGGTACATGAGACCCTACCTCCAAAACAAACAAACAAAAGCAAAAAGAAAAAAAAAACAGAATGGAAGGCCTTATTCTTTTTTAAAATGAATAAAATTGATGAAATCTCAAATTTCTTTCTTCAGTAGAGTAGATGTAAATAGAGTGTAGTAAAACTAGAAATAACAGTTTATCATCTTTAAATAGTTCCTTGTCTATTGATATAAAGTACTTTTGAATATAAGATGCCCTTTTATTGGCTCATATTTCCATCAAATGCTACAATAAGTAGCATTAAACACAAGCATCTGGCATGGCAAGTAGAGTATACAAACAGCTCAGCCGTAAGGCCAGAGTGCCTGTGTTCTCATCAAGTTCAGCAGTCTGTCTGCGTGACCCTGGGCAAGTTGCTTGACATCAGTCCCTGTACCCTCACCCACACAACGAAGACAGTGCTGCATTGTGAAATATAAAATGAATTAATGCTGTGATTCTCAACCTGAACTACACATTGCCTTCACTGGAGAACTGTAAGCAAAAAACAAAGAGGCCAGGGAGCTGGAGAGGTAGCTCGGTATTTAAGAGCATGTACTGCTCTTGCAGAGGACCAGAGTTCAGTGCTCAGCATCCGCCTCTGGTGGCTCGCAACTGGCTGTAACTCTACTTCCAGGTGATCCCAATTAGGACTATAGATGTGGCATCCAAGAGCACCTGTACTTGTGTGCACATATCTGCCATGCAGACCAACACGCACAGACACACAGACACACACAGACACACAGACACAGACACACACACACACACACACACAGAGAGAGAGAGAGAGAGAGAGAGAGAGAGAGAGAGAGAGAGAGAAAATTAAATTTTTTAAATTATTTTTTAAAAATGCTCAAGCCACCTGGGATGGTTAATTTCAGGTGTTAACAGGATTGAATTAAAGAAGAATTAGAGAGCCTGGAGAGATGGCTCAGTGGTTAAGAGCACTTGTTGCTCTTCCAGAGGACCTGGTATTGAGTCCCAGCATGCATATGGAGGCTCACAACCATCTGTAACTGAGCCTTCCCCTGGTCTCTATGGGAACTGCATGCTGCACAGACATACATGCAGACAAAACACTCATATACATAAAAATAAATTACTTTTAAGTAAAAATGAATAAAAATGATCCAGAGAATTGATTAAGCATTTCTTCTTGCTCTGTGTCTGTGAGGTGTTTTCTTTCCAAAGGAGATCTCTCTCTCTCTCTCTCTCTCTCTCTCTCTCTCTCTCTCTCTCTCTCTCTCCTGTTCTGGAACACCCTTCTCTTCTTGCTCTGATGCCAGAATTCTGAGCACACTAGATTTGACTCTGGATTCTCCCTCACCAACCCTCTGGTCTGCAGACCTCTGGTCTGTACTGAGAACCTGGCTTTCCCAGGTCTGCAGCTCTGGAACTCCTAGACCGTGCCGGAGAACCCAGGATCTGCCGCTTACAGCTGGTCATGAGCACATCTCAATAACTCTAATAAATTTTCCTCAAATAAATAGGAAGACAAATGGATAGACAATAGGTAGGTAGATGAATGGATAGATAGGTAGGTAGATGATAGATAGATAGATAGATAGATAGATAGATAGATAGATAGATAGATAGATAGATAGAGATAAATGGATGGAAGATAGATGATAGACAGCCTATTGGTTCCATTTCTCTCTAGAACCCTGATTAATACACCACCCAGTAGAACATTTGAATGTATCCAGGTCATCAGGGCAGCATTACCTATCACCCAGGTACATCTAATCTGCAGACAGCAGGCACTGAGACCCATCAGCTCAGTATATGTTGCCTATCAAGGAGTCCTCACTATGCAGCTGCCCTGTGCAGCATTGCCAAATGGGAAATTTGCTTGATCCATCGCATTGTCCTGGGATGGGGACGCAGAACAACTACGGAGTTCGCTCTCTACCAGTTTTCCTTTTAGTTTATCTGCTTTTGTTAGAGAATCCTGTGCTGTTTACCCTGCTCCAACCTTTCTCTATTATTACCTTTAAAATATATACAAGTAATTTGAAAAGAAAGAGCAAGTCCTACGACTCCCAGCACTGGGGAGGCTGAGGCAGGAAACTTGTGAGTTCAAGGCCGGTCTGACTACATAGCAAAGTCTTCTCTCACAAAATAGAAGGGAGGGAGAGGGGAAAAGGAAACACGAAAGAAGAAGGCAACACAGAAATATATAAATTTCCATGTGGAAAATTTTGAAAACTAAACAGTGTGTACATTTTAAATTGCATGCTGTCCTAAGTACTGTGATGAAATCATGCCATCCCAGTCCATCTGGCTAAGGACACAACTCTCTCTGTACAGTGTATCCACAGTGTGAACACCATCCTCCTGCTAGCCATTTCGGTGTTCATCCTGGTTGTCCCATCAGTACTGTAGGATTCACATTCAAGGTACTCTTCTCTGGCTTAACCACAGCCCCAGATTACAAGAGCAGTGGTGTGGGAGATTGAGTTGTGCCGAAGAGAAGCAACAAAGTGAAAAAGGAAGAGTTCGGGATTTAACGAGAAAAGGTCGTATTGACGATGTTGCAAAGACTCACAGAAAGAACAATTCTGCCCCCCCCCCACATTTTGTAAGAAGAAAAAGGAAATGTACGCTGATATTGCTGTAACACCGTCCACTGCAAAAGTTACAGCCACAGTGTGTGACAGGTGCCCTGGGAGAAGAGCCACAAAGGCACGTGTTCCAAAGCCAGGTCGCTCACGCTTTATGTTTTACACCCCTTGCACCCTACTTTAATGTTTCATGAGAATTTTAACGGCAAGTGTATTTCCAAGATTTATGGTTGTTGTTGTTTTTACTCTTTGCTCTTTGTGGAGCCCGCCACCCAGCTCCCAAAATACACACAGAGTCTTATTCTTACTTACAAATGCCAGGCTTTAGCTTGGTTGGTTTCTAGCCAGTTTTTTGTAATTCAAATTAGCCCATCTACCTTCGGCCTCTGGGCTTTATCCTTTTCTTCTGCATATCTTTACTTTCACTCTTACTCCATGGCTGACAGTGTGCCTGGGTGGCTGTGCGACTGGGGACACCTAGCAGTCTCCTCTCCTTGTTCTTACTCCTTCTCCTTGATTCTCTTCCCCTATTTATTCTGTCTGCCAGCCCCGTCTGTCCTTTTTCCTGCCTTGCTATTGGCTGTTCAGCTCTTTATCAGACCAATCAGATAGCTATGTGGCAGGTTGGGTGATGGCAAAAGCAGTAAAGGAAGGCTGTTTTAGTCAGGGTTTTGTTGCTATGGCAAACACCATGACCACAAGTCACTTAGAGGAGAAAG
The DNA here is from genome assembly GCA_004026605.1 of Ondatra zibethicus. Taxonomy (NCBI): domain Eukaryota; kingdom Metazoa; phylum Chordata; class Mammalia; order Rodentia; family Cricetidae; genus Ondatra; species Ondatra zibethicus. The sequence goes on along the minus strand of PVIU01006928.1, from coordinate 7,573 downwards.
GGGTTTGCTCATCACCGAGGAAAGTCAGGGTAGGCGCTCAAACCGGAACTTGAAGGCAGAAATCACAGAGGGCACTGCTTGCTGGAATCCGTTAACATGAAAATTCTGTTTTGCTACTTGCAAGCAAACCACTACCCCAATATGGGGAGCTAATCTTGAGACCAATGTTCCTAGGGCCATCCAGACCTTGAACTGACTTGATAAAGCTTGTGCTGTCATGGACGAACTCCGCCACTAATGGTCTCAGCCTTCAAAGAGCTGAGGCCCACAGAGGCCCACAGAAGATGCTGCCTAAGTGCCCAGTCCCTCCTCTTTTGTCTGGTTCGGCCCCCTCAGGCCCTTCCGCAATCCTTCAGAGAGTGGCCCCCATAGGCAAACTGATATTTATAACACCATAATCGGAAAAAAAGGGCCTTTTGTCCATTTGAGAATTAAGACTTTTGAGACATGTCCGCCTATGTGCCCTGTCCAGCGAAAGACTTTCCCCCAGTCAGTCTCCAGCTGCAGGGTGGCAGCCTTGGTTACTGGGGAACCAGTGTTGTCTCTTGCAAGCATACTGAGCTCGTGTGGAGAGGACCTTTTGAAGGTTTCAGGCATTCACAGCGTTGAAGCAGTCCTCATGGTCTCTTTTTACCATGCTAAAGAATATTTTTATTTTTATTTTTAATTATTTGTGTATCTTTAATGTTTTATTTTTTTATTATGTTTTAGTATGCGTGGTATGTGCCCTTGAGTGCAGTACCCATGGGAGGACAGAAGAGGGTGCCAGATCTCCTGGAACTGGAGCTACATGTGGTATGTATGTGAGCTTACATACTCGGTATGTGAGCTTACATGTGGCTATTCAACATGCAGACTGAAAACAGAATTGGGTCCTCTGGAAGAGTAGCCATCACTCTTAACCACTTGGCCATCTCTCCAGCCCCAGACAAGAAATTTCTATATTCTGAACAGTCAAATACATAACTACTCAGCTGTTTGTCCATCTCCCCAGTCAGGTTCCAAATGTTAACCAAATCATCCCAGCCATCTTCCGTCCTCCAACACCGGCACCCTCACCCCCAAATGCCAGTAATATCCCCAAAATACACTCATACCATTCTGTAAAAACTCGGCGTTGACACGGAGAGAAAGAAAGCTGTGGGTTATAGGCGCACTCCGAAAATCAACAGTATCTTTTTAGTCTCTCACACGCAACGGCCTGCAGTCTTGACCTCCTAGAAGACCCTTTGCCTTTCTCAGCCAGAGCGGAGCGGGTGTCGTTTCCATTTCCCTGGGGCGAGTGTGCAAACCAAACAGCTGGGAATAACTGAAAGCCCTCACCCTGCTGCAGGCACAGGAACTAAGCTGGCTCCTCAGAGGGTGCCTTCTCAAGCCACCTTGGTGGTGTCAAAACAAGCAATGATCCTTCACACCTCACTTGAAAGCTGTGGCTGAAGCGGCTGGGGCTGGCTTTCAGGAGGGCTGACTCTGCTGTCTTTTGTGTCCTCATCCTCTGGGGAGTAGGAATGCCGTGCCAGCCTCTCTTCACAGAAGGGCGCCACACTCTGCAGTCTTCCTGGTCAAGGATCAGGTAGGCCTCAACAGAGTTCGTCCAAACACCAGGAATGTGGATTCCGCGCTTAAGTTTGTAGCTCCCGTTATCCTCTCTGGCTCCAGACTCCTAGCAGGATTTTCTACCTTTTCTTTCTTCTTTGGTTCACTCCCCTCTCCCCATCTTCAGGATGTTAGTCAGCATTGGGCTTGCCTCCCTCTGACTCATCTGCCTCTTCCCGCCTGTAGCAACAGAAGCTCAGCCACAAGTTGCACCAGGTTCTCTTTAGCTCCTGTGCGCCATCCTTCTGAGAAACCATTCCACTTCGGGAGACTCTCCGCTTTACCCTTTAGGACTCAGGAGAATTTCCCACCACGTATCCCTCTTCTTTTTCTTCTAGAAGCCCCCTACTTTCTTCTCCTAAAGTGCTCAGCGGCTTTCCTGGTGTAAAGTGGGGTATTGCACAGAGCCGCACCCACCGCTGGCCATCGGAACATTTGACAAGCACTTCCATCCAGATGATCGGTATCTTCTCACACTCCTAGTAGCAGCCTATGCGTGTCTCTCTTTCATCATGTGCTTTCTAATGTGGGATTTGCTTTGTGACACTTCGGAGCTGAATAGGGAACTAGCTCTTGCGCACATGTGTCGCTTTCCTTAAATCATGTATCATCCTTCATGTATCATCTTGGGCTGGCCTGTGAACTTGCTGTGTAGCAGAGGATGACCTTGAACTCTGGATCTTCCTGGCTCTACTTCCCAAGTACTAGGAGTAAAGGTGTACCCAACCACAAGCAGTTTATGTAGTGTCTGGGATCCAGTCCAGGGCTCCCTGCAGACTGTGGACTGAACTACATCCCAGCTGGAACACTGATTTTAATATACATCATTCAATAACTACGGCCTACCACTTTCATGCTCCTGATTATTTTGTCAATTCCCTGTTCTCATTTTTCACACGTTTTTCTACTTGTTTGCCTGTGGAGGCTGATCCACAAGAATTTCTTTAAGTACCAAGAATAGAAGCTGTGTTTACAAGGACACACAGAAACACATATCAAACCAAGCTTGGGCTTTTCAGCATTTCATCTGATAATTAATGAAAACAAAATCCAATAGCAGAAAAAAAGCAAAGAAGGACACTGCAGGACTGTTTAGCATCGGAAAGCTAAGGACAATGCAAAGGTGTGGAACAGGACAGACATACAGGACAAACATACCGACAGATGCAGCAGTGGCTGTTGGACAGCTGAGCAAATTCAACATCAAAAGGAAGAAAAGGAGGATGTTTTTAATAGAATAGAACTACCATGTGCAGAAGCAGCTGTGTAATTCAGCGACTCTGGAGTGTTAGCCTTTGATGAAGGACTCCAGGGAACTATACTGTGACTTTCATAATTATTATTGCCTTTGTGGGCCCCTTCCTACTTAAAAAAAGGGGGAGAGTAGACTTTATGAAGACTAATTTTAAGCTGTACCAAGTCCATTTTTGTTTTCAGTTTTAATGTTATTGAGGCTAGAGAGATAGTCAGTGTGTAAGAGGCACTGCCCTTGCCGAGGACTCCAGTTAGGCCCCAGCACCCACAGGGGAGCTCTCACAACTACAAACACTTGTGACTCCAGTTCCAGGGAGGCCCCATGCCTCTCGCCTCCACAGGTACTCAGGTGCATATATCCCCCGACACATACACACACACACACACACACACACACACACACACACACACACACACACTCACATAATTAAAAATAGAATTTTTTTTAAGTTAAAACATTTCATTGGCCCTTAAAAGTAACCCTGCAGTGAGAGGCTCTGGTATGTAGAAAGTTGTCCTAGCTGCTGAGGGGACAGACATTACCACCATGCAGCCCCATTGGGGTTTCTTCCACAGAAGAGATCCCCTGGCCTAAGGTGGTACCTCCCCTCAGATGATCCAAACCATCTGAAGAATGGCCCATGCAGGCATCCAGAGACCCGCCATCTTGGTCCAAAGCCAACCAAGAACACTCACATAGCTCCAGAGCCCCCTACTGGCCGGGTACTGAATGTGCAACTGCCCAGTGCCATTTTCATCTCTTCCTTCCCTGGGGCACCCCCAAATAGATGTCTTTTATTAAATTCAATCTTAGAGACTCAGTCTTTCCAGGGAAATCAACCCATGATGACAGCACATTCCCACATAGCATACAAAGGCCTCCATGTTTACGTGTAGAGTTAAGAGAGAGGGGTGTTCTCATCCCAAGTCAGAAGGGTCATCCCAAGCAAGGGCACTCAGAGTGCCTCATCTGCAGTCCACGTGTGTGTGTGTGTGTGTGTGTGTGTGTGTGTGTGTGTGTGTGTGTGTGTGTGTATGTGTGTGTGTAACCTTGGCTGTCCTAGAACTTGCTCTGTAGACCAGGCTGGCCTCGAACTCAGAGATCCACCTGCCTCTGCCTCCTGAGTGCAGGGATTAAAGGTGTGCGCCACCACCACTGCCCAGCTAGCTCGCACCCACCCCTTTGCTGGTTTCTGCAGTCCTATGGCCATGTCTTCTTTATGAACGTTCTGCCAATGTTTCAGAGCTGCTTTCCCTGATCTTCTGTAACGATAAAGATGGAAAGGTTTAGATACTCGTGACACTGCTCCTGCTGCTGTCATTTCGGTTGCAGTGCTGCCCATTGCTCTGTCCCCTGCTGCAGAGAAGGACTATTTATTCATGTTTCTTGTGGTCACAAACTCTGAGTGCTGTGTGTGGCTGCAGGAGACAATTCTCTACCCTGCCTCTCTCATTTCCAGGATGGCAGACTTGGATAAAAGACCCATGTAGGTGAGTGGTGATAAGGTCTCAGATGGTCTGACAACATCATGGGCTCCCTTCTGTACCTGTATCAGGTCTAAGCTCCTCCGTGAATGATGAAGCAAGGTCTCCTGCTGTCTGCTGTCTCCAGCAACTGGGTATCTGCACCTAATCATCTGGATGCTGATTTCACAACTGAACTCTCCATGAACTGAACAGAAACTCTCCTCTACCTGTGATGTGTATTCGATTAAAGGACAAGAGACATCAAAACAGATGTATAACACTCTCACCCTCCATGTGCACATAAACGGAGTCTCCGTTTTCAACAAATGAGCTGCTCGTGACCTACGCAGTGGTGTGGAAATTTCCTCACCCTGATGCCCAAAGCTGTCTGAAAGGTTTGTCAGAGCCTCCCCAACTCCAGTATAAAGGGGAATTGCAGCATTTAAGAATCATTCCCTGTCCCAGTCATTTGAAGGTTGTGGCAAAGAAGTGTGATGTCGTCAGACTCCTCTGGGGCGAAGTGGTCCTTTAGGCTCTGTGGGCAACACGGAAGGTGTGCAGTAATAGCTGAGAAAGGACGGGGAAAGCAGGCACTGGGGATGCAAGTGTTCTGCCCTCCAGAAAGCAGAGAGGGAAAGTAATTTCGCTAAGTCCCTGTGGCGCAGGCATTTAGAAATCTCTGCCCTTGGATTTGAGTTAGCACTCATTTGGTTTCCATTTGCGTTTTGGAAACTGTAAAGCTAGACTCAAAAGAGTTATCCTCTGAAATAAGTTGGAAGCTCTTTCCAAACCAGAAAAGAACATGAAATATCAGATGGAAATTTAAAAAGGTGCCTGGGGCCACCTCCCTTCCTCCCTGCATACTGGCTTGGCACACGCTTGTCCATTCTGCTCAGGTCATTACAGTGTGACTTAGAAACAGCCCCTCTCTGGTGCCTGTTCTCAACCCCAGGCCTGCACAGTTATGGAATCAACATTCCCTTAGCAATCAGCTTGCTGATACCGAACACTGTCCTGTTGGTACTACCTCCATCACTCTACAAAGGCGATAGTATTCCCATTTTATAAATGGCATCACTGAGACTCAGATAAATCACCCAAAGTATCCTTGTGTGGTTGTTTGAAAGAAAATGGCCCCTATAGCTTCACAGGGAGTAGCACTATTAGTAGGTGTGGCCTAGTTGGAGTAGATGTGGCATTGTTGGAGGAAGAGTGTCTGATTTGTTTCCTGCTGCCCGCCAATTCAGATGTAGAACTCTCAGCTCCTTCTCCAGCACCATGCCTGCCTGCGTGCTGCCAAGCTTCCTGCCATGATGATAATGGACTAAACCTCTAAAACTGTAAGCCAGTCCCAATTAAATGTTTTCCTTTTTAAGAGCTGCTGTAGTTATGGTATCTCTTCACAGCAATAGAAACCCTAACTAAGATACCTTAGTAACAGACTGCAGAATTGGGATCTTAACACAAGTCACCTCCCTCCTTTATTGGGTGTTGGAGGGAGGCCCACTTGTTGGTTCTCAGCTGCTCAGCAGCTCAGACCCAGAATAATCACACAGAAAGTGTATTAATTAACTCACTGCTTGGCCCATTAGTTCTAGCTTCTTATTGGCTAACTCTTACATATTAATTTAACCCATTTCTATTAATCTGTGTATTGCCACGTGGCTGTGGCTTACCAGCTAAAGTTTCGTCTGGCTCCTGTAGGGCTACATGGCTTTTCTCTGACTCTGCCTTCTTTCTCCCAGCATTCAGCCTAGCTTTCCACGCCTGACTAAGTTCTGCCCTGCTATAGGTTCAAAGCAGTTTTTTTTAATTAATCAATGATAATCACAGAATACAGGGGGAAATCCCACATCAACTGGGACAATGGAAATATCAATATACTCAAAGTAGTTAGTATTGTCTGCTCAGTGGGTGTGTTACTATTATTACTAAATAGAAGCAAATTGCCTCAGGATCCACCAACCAAAACCACAATTTTATCCAAGACAAAACATCAATAAGGGTATCATGAGACTCACTGATAACCTGATAATTGTTAACAATGGATGCCATAGTTTGTATCTGGAATGGTCTTCAAAAGGGCTGGGAGCCTTTGAACCCAGGCATCCTGACCAGAATCCTGCTTACATTTGCTGCACTGTGCTGCATGCTGGGAGGACAAACCAAGTCTAAAACACCTGCATTGAGATTCAGAGAGAGGGGAATAATGAAACAGGCATTTACATTAAGTCAGATAACAACGAGGCACTAATGCAAGTGGGAATAGAGTTGATGCCAAATGGGAAAGTAAGTCCTGGTAAATGTGTAAGCCTATAAACAAATCTAGGAGCTGGTGCCACAAAAACATGCAGGGAATAGAAAGCACAAGACGATCTAATCTAGAAAACTAAATGGAGGGAACATGGGATTTGAACTCTGACCACTACAGAGCTACCTGTCTCCACCGGCCTTTTTGGTTCAGCAGCTGAGCAGAGAAACATCCACAGGAATCAAGGCTAAAGCCAGCTTTTCTACCATCTTAATGTCGGCACAACAAATTCCACATTGCACAATGCTCATTAAAAACTTTCTGAAAGTCTAAGGTATACTCCCAGCAGGAGAGAAATTTTCATTCTGAGAAGGCATAGTTGAGAAGTTCTCATAATTGAAAGAACTTTCTGTATTCAAACGGTATTCAGCCTCTCTTCCCCTAAGTACTCAGATGCTGGGGTAAATGCAATCTCTGGCTCTCCTGACAAGGCTGAGTGAATGTGGGCAGTGGACAACAGGAATATTCTGAGAAGACCTCCTCTAGCGGACAGCCTGATTAAAATGGAAATCCATGTAGAAGGAACTACTGTTTCCCATTCCTACTAGGGACCAAGCAGACAGCCTCTTGACGTTAGTTTCCTTATATCTCAAACAGTGGCTCCAGCTAACCAAAGGCCAACCAGTGCAGGGGATCGTGACAGAAGACACTCTAGTGAAAGGGGTTGACTGCTTTAACTGATCACAGGCAGACCATCTGACTACTGGGATGTTTGTGACATTTAGGACCAAGTCAACACACTAGCTTCATCACCAAGTTCTGGGCTTGATTGAAACCCGGCTTCAATGAGTAAGGTGAAGAGAGATTAAGGAAGATTCCCAACATTGATCTCACACCTCCACATGCAAGAGCACACATCCATGCACAAGCACGCATGCATGTGCACCAACACACGTGGGATCACACATCGATACATGTACCAATATCTTATGCATGCCCATGATA